>JAOSBN010000144.1:0-11131 GCA_027563595.1 Erythroxylum suave
ACAGGTGATCAATGATTGTTTGCGGAAGTTTTGTGATAGTTCTGGCCAACGTGTCAGTGCATCAAAATCATCTGTGAGTTTTTCGAAGAATGCCCCAGCTCGTGTGAAGCAGGATATTTTCCAATGCTTATGGTTTAGGAGGGTAAATTCAGTGGGCCGGTGGTGTGTAGGTGCTACGAGGTCGTCTGAAAAAGAAATTTTATATACCGATTGTGGATAAGATGAAAGCGAGATTGGGTAGTTGGAAGGCGAAAAAGATTTCTTTAGCAGGCCGTACCACATTGGTTAAGTCAGTGTTGTCCGCCATTTCGAGCTATGTTATGTAAACTAGCTTGTTACCTATTTTTTTACTGAAGGAAATTGATAAATTGTTACGTCGTTTCCTATGGGGGTGTTGCGGAAGACAGGCGTGGAAATAATCTATTAAGGTGGAACAAAATTTGTCAACCTAAAGATCGCGATAGACTAGGTTTGAAACCAGTTGGTATCCGGAACAAAGCTCTTATGTTGAAGCTTTGTTGGCAATTCATGATCGAGAGGGATTCTCTTTGGGTACAGATCCTTGCGGGTAGATATGGTTGGGAAGCCAACTTGTATGAACTGCCTAACGTCTAGCCATCCTGTTCTATTACATGAAGTGCATTAATTAAGCTATGGCCTACTTTTGTTCGAGGTTGTGAATGGGATTTAGGCAAGGGAGATATGATTTCTTTTTGGTTTAATTTTTGGGTACAAGATGCTGGGCTGTTACACGAATGGGCATTGGTGGGTCTTGTTGCAGGAGGGCATGCAAGGGTCTATGAGCTCATGCATGTGGATGGTTCTTGGAATGTGGTGTTGTTGCGTACAATACTTCCGAAGAGTATTATTGTTCATATTTTGGACATAATTCTTGATATGGCCCGATCAGATAGGTTAGTTTGGTTACATAATCCAAATGGGGTATTTATTGTGACATCTGCTTATGCCTTGTTAGAAGAGGATTGTGGTGTGGAATATGACCGACTATGGAAACATGTATGGTCTTAGCGTGGACCTGAATGAGTTAAAAGTTTCTTGTGGTTAGCCAGTCATGATAGGCTTGCCACGAATTGTCTCTGCTTTTGCAAGAGTTGTTCCCTGATGATAAATGCCCATGGTGTGAAGTGGAGGTGGAAACTACGTTACATGTTTTGCGTGATTGTTTTTAGGCAAGGAAGGTATGGGAATATTTTGTGCCAGCCAGTGAACAATAAGGTTTGTTTGCCTTGCCTCTAAAACAGTGGTTGCTCACTAATTTAGCATGAACGTGTTGGAGTGGTAGGAATCACGACTGGGCCGTCTTGTTTGGCATGGTCTTATAGTTATTGTGGCACTGGAGGAATAATTTTATCTTTATTGAAGGGGTTGATATAACTTCCGACATGTGGCCTTGTGTTTATAGGTATGTGAAGCAATTCTCCTCTGCCCAGGAGACACAACAGCGCATGGTACCTATTTTCGATAGGCAAGAGAGCAAGTTGGTTAGGTGGATTCTACCTTTACCGGACTAGACTAAGTTGAACTGTGACGGCGCAAGGGATCCGAACTCTGGATGTGTAGGTGCGGAGGGTCTGTTGCGTGACTCTCAAGGTAGATGGATAACAAGTTTTTCACAATGGATGGGGAGGGGTTCTATTCTAGAGGCCGAGTTGTATGCTATATGTTCGGGTATGGAGTTTGCTGTACGTCATCGCATTATTAAGTTGCATGTTGAAACCGATTCGTTTGAAGCATGGAGTTTACTATTGTCTCCTCCTCCCCCTTCTACGTGTGCTGTCTTACACTGATGCTAGGTGCTAAGGGAGAATTTTATGGAGCTACGGATAGGTCTTGTATTTTGTGAGGCTAATTATTGTGCTGATTATTTAGCAAAATGTGGTTTATGTTGTATGGAACCTTTGGTTACCTACATTACTCCCCCTGAGGGTCTACAGGGCTTAGTTGATTTCGATAGCTGCTTACTGGATGTAACCTGACATTTTGTTTGAACGCATTTGCTGATTATCATTAAAAAAAAGTAGTAAGAAGGGTAAATGGTATTTTGAAAGATCACTTAAGGTTAAAAGAACAAAAGCTTACAAGGAAGGGTAAAATGGACTTTTTGGACTCTTCAAGAGTAGAATTGGAAGAGGGAAAAGTTTGTCTTGTGCTTTAAATGAACAAAAACGTGATTTGAAGAGAAAGAAGAAGAAAAAAAAACGTGAAAGAGAAGAGAAGTGAGAGAGTTTTAGCCATTAGAGAGAAAAGGAAGAAGCAAGTTAGGGTTTCATCTTTTCTTAGCTTTTAAGAGTGATTTTGAGGGTGTTCAAGAAGAGAAAAAGAAAGAGGAAGAGAAGAGCTTCCATTTGAGCCAAACATCTCTTTGTTTGGTGAAGATTTAAGGTAAGCCCAATGTTAAACTTTTGGATTTTTGGAAGAGTTTTGGTTCGTAAAGTTTAAGAATTGCATGGGTTTAAGAATCCTAGGATCAATTTTAGTATATATATTTCTTTGAGTTCTCAATTGGAAGTCCTATTGAAGTGAGATTTTTGCCAATATTGAAAGAAATCAAGAGGGGAGGCAAGAGGAGCAAGAAGAGAGGCATCTTTGAGCAACTGTTAAACAAGGAATTCAAGGCGGGTTACATTTTTATAATTAAATAATAAGCCATTAATGTTTCTTACAAATCAAGAAAGTAAATATTTTTCAATTGTATTATAAATGTACATTTATTGCTTTTTGAATGCTTTGAGAAAGTGCTATGTGTTTGGTATGTGAATATTGTGTTGATGATTTATGAAAAGAATGCGAAAATGTTTTTTTTTAAAAAAGAAATAATACTATGCTTATGAAACCACTTTTCTGAAAAAAGTGCCTTTTGGGAAACAAGTTTACAAGTTATGAGATACATGTTATGTGGGTTTGGTTTGGTCCATTTTCTATGTCAAATGCACTTTGACCAAAGGCTTCTCCAGCCTGCCAGCAAGTGGCATGGAGCTCCTTCAGGGTCTCCCTCATGTTTACAACTACGCAAAACCACGATGGAGGATTGTGTTAGCTCGTTCTGTTCACGACTAAATAGGACCATTTCATGAGAATGTGTTAACTCGCTTTGTTTATGGACCTCCCAAATCATTTTGATGTGCTTATGTGTTGACAAGTTTATTGAGTGCATGATTTGGGTTGCTTATAAAGTGTCTGATAAATTGAGAAATTGAAAATTTTTTTTTAGGATGCATTGTGGATTTTTACCATGGTTTTGCTTGTTACTGATTATAAATTTGTTAGCCGTGAGCTTTAAGCTCACTCCCCATTCTGTCCCATCATCAGGTGATGAGATAGAGATCGAGCATAAGGGAATTGCTCCAGATTATGCTTATTTTTTATTTTAAGTTAGTTTTGGTAAAACAAGGCTTACATTTTGAGCAATTCTATTTTGTGTAAATTATGTATTTTTAGACTATGATGTAGTGTGGCTTGAAATTACCATTAAATCTTTGTAAAACTCTTATATTTTGATCATAATGAAATATAATTGTGATTTTACTCATGACTCTCAAAGTTTGCACATTGCTTTTTCAAGCATTCATGAGGGCAAAATTTTGTGTTCTGATTTCTCGTGCAAAATATTTATTGATATAGGAAGAATTAGGCTAAATGATCTGCATAAAACTTGTAGATCATTTTCTTATCTTTCAAACGATATAAAGTTTGGAATTTTTGGCCTTCGGATACAAAAGATATGGTGTTAAGACGATATATAGGTACCAGACAAAACGTAGGTACTAGACGAAACGAAGGTGTAAGATGAAGCAAATTCTAGGGCAAATCTGTATCGATATAGGTTGAATTAGACAAATTAGTCTTCTTGAAAGTTTTATATATTTTTGTTAGCTTTCTAACGATATAAATTTTGAAAATTTTGGACTTCAGATGCAAAAGATATGGTCACTAGACGAAGCACCAGATGAAGCATTAGATGAAGCGCAAGACGAAGCGATTTTGACCCTTTAAGTGGAAAAATTTTCTCTGAGGTCCTCACAAAAGTTGTAGATCTTGACGTTCTTTTCAAAACCGTCCTAAAATAACCCCAATCTGATATCTTTAGTGAAAGTTCTGCCAATTGTCCTGAGGTAGGTATAATATGATTGAGGACATAATCGGGGTTGACTCTTTTGGCCATAACTTCATCGTCTGACCTCCTAATGAAGTGATTATTGAACCAATAGATTCTTAACACATTTTTCTATCCCTAAAAAAAAATTGATAGCCTTTGATGTTGTTTTGAAAAAGATTAATGGAAGGAAAGTAAGGGAATCGATTGGAGAAGCATGACTTAGTTATGAGCATACTTTGGCTTTTAAGCATATCTTGATCTGTATAATAGGGAACTTTTGGGATGTTATAAGAATGAAGACGAACTGATGATGGCCAATGAGAGTTCATGGAAATAACCCTACAAGGAATTACACAAGCTCACATTTTATGACATTCAGATAGTTCGGCTTCGGAAATGTGGTCCAGCATAAATTGTTGTGTTTCTTTCAATTAGACTGTTCTTATTTATTTAATTTTATCCCTTTTGTTGTTTTTCATTATTTAGGTCTTAATTGTTCATTTAGTATTCATATAGATTCTTTTTCATTTTACATATTCAGAGTTCTGCATCATTTTCTTTTTTGAAAAGCACCACTTCAGTTGGAACCTACCAAACACCATTCTGTTTAAGATGTTATTTGAGAGATGTGAATGAGGTTTACTAAGTTTTCTATGATGATAGGCCTTTATAATTAGAAATTTATGGTAAATCATGATTATTTAGATCTTCAACTGGATTTTCCATATGGGATTAAGGCTAGACACTATTAGAGCAATATAAGTAGTAAAGAGAATTATGATCCCAACAATTATAAGGTGTCTAAATTGAGGCACCATATGCTTAGTACATTCACTCTATACTTTGTCACACACTAAATGGGAGAAGTGATAGCTTTGGAGTTGTGAGGATTGTAGATATATTTTATATATGACATATGAGACAACAAATGACTATTCATCTGGGACATATATTGGCTAACCATTTTAGGCTTTAATGTGAGGATAAGAAGGTGTGAACAATTTGCAATGGGTCTTATATGACTCATTTGTCTAGGAGGATGGGAGTCTTTGGCAAATTACCACTAATGAGACTAAGCGACTCCATGGAATCTTTGAATCTAGATATAATGAAGAGAATGGATTTGCTGACTCGGAGGTGGGGACCAACAAGTGATATTTATAGATTAGTTGGAGCTTAAAATGAGTAGGAACTTGCTAGAGAATAAGGGGATCACATAATAAATAAGAGCATGAACTGAGACCAGACTCACCTCAGTAGCCAACATTAGAAGCCAAGAACTAAGATGATTCCTTAAAAAGTATGAGCTCGTCTAGGAGTTCATCGACACCTCCAGATTGGGATCAATTAAAGAATGTCGAATTGAAGAAATACATGGGGCAGATCTTAAAAGTTTAGCACATTATTCAAATGGACAATATGAGTTGATGGAGCATATGGCATAAGAAAAATGGATGGAGGAGGTGTTGGTTAGGATGATATGAACCTAAGAGTCATGATACCACCTTCATTGACTAGAGCTATCATGTCTTCATCAACACCACGGTAGTTGGATGCTTATGCTACTATAAAGGTAGCACCCGAGGATACCCATTCAATGGACATTTCTAATACACTAAAGGACTGATGGATATAAAGATGGACCAAGATGCTCTATAAAGTTTCTTTTATTTCTTTTATTTTAATTTTTTAATTTTTGGTGTATTATTATTTATTATTTTATTTTGTCTTAATAGTTAGCAAGGAGTTAACCATGCCAAACTCTTATTTTGTATTGTTATTACCTTTTATTTTCATTCTATCGTTATTTATTATTTATTTTTCATTTTATTTTTTTCTCTGTTTATTTTTCTTTCATAAGGATATACTTAATTTGGGATAGAAATTATGACAAGTTTAGAGTTATATAAATTATTGTTTAGGAAAGTACCACACTAATATTCCTTTCTAACTTTGCTTTTTTTGATCTTATATTTTTACATGCTTTTATTGTGTACATTGGGAACTGTGTACATCTTTAAGTGTAGAAAAAGAGTAGAACAAAAATTTTGAAGAAAATTTTCAAATTTAGTTCAATCATATAAGTTTTTATAATCTTCATTATTCATTCTTATTATTTAAAAACCCAGTCTAGTTAAACTCTAACTAAAACATTTTAGATTATTTTTTATTATTAAGTGGAGTTAGTATGCAAAAGGATGAAGGTTGGAATACACTTTCTTTTATAAGCTATGTTTTTAGTAATCACTGAGATAGTTGATTCGAATAAAATTGCATATTATTTACAAAAATTAAGCCTAAATATAAGCCTTTGAACTTAAGAGTAATGCATCATTATATTATGTTTTATTATTCTTTATTATGTGTTTATCATGTATAGTTGGATTATTATAGAACTTGTTTTTATTATTCATATTGAGATCACATTGTTAGATTAGAGGAATTAAAATGATAAAGGCACCTAGATTAGCCAACTATTTTAGCCTACTTTTCTTTGATTACTACCTACCTTATTTTATCCCTTATGTGGAACCAAATTTGATATTTATCCTTTTCTTTAATTTATAATAACCATATTGAAAGCCAATTACCCTATTTTTATTGAAAAATTTTCATTTATTTTTGAATCTTGAAGGATATGAATTTACTTGATTACAAAAAACTTAGATTATATTGAAGAATTTTTAAGAGAAGGCCCATTGTGCTTACGATTGTTGGTGCATTTTAATCATTGAATTTGTTTCTTCTCAAATATATTGTTGTTACAATTTTATGTTCTCTCTAAGTTGTTTAAAGTTTTACTTTGAATTTTTTTATTACAAACATATCAATTGAAAAAAAAGAAAAAAGAAATAAAAGTTGTGAATTTTTTTAGAGCAAAAAGAATTATGTTGTACCAATTAAAAGCTTTACTTAAAGGGCCTATGTTGCAAAGAACCAATTTTTTTGTAGTCTAATTTATGTAAATTTCCTTTACCTTTTTTTAATCTTTTTAATTATCCTTGTCATACTTTTACTTAAGCCTCATCATACCTTATTTAAAAGACATTTTAATTTTTCTTCTAATTCACTTATAAGTAGAGAAGATAAACACTTTGAGCAACTTGAGTGAATCTTTTTTATGTTATGGAATTTTGTGCTTCTAAAAGATTATCAATTTGAATGCTATTGGTATAGGTTTATGGATGTTTGTTATAAGATTACTATATTTTAATTATATGACAATTTAATTAGTAAGATATCATAATTTAAGGTGTGAATGGATAGGATGAGATTAAAAAGGGAAGGATGTCTTTAAGTTTAGTGATTTTGATTATGACTTGCTTAAGGACAAACAAATGCTTAAGTGGGTGACTGTCTATAGTGAAGAAACCTTAATTTCAAAGTGTAAAAGGCAAATAGGAAGGGCCATTAAAGGAGTTTGACTTTTAAACACATTTTTGTACTTTAGAGAAGTAAAAAGTGAAAATGACTTTGAGATCCAAATAAATAGCATATTTTCATCAAAATTTCTGTGAATATTATTAGAGAAAGGGGATATATAACGAATTCTCTTATTTTTAGTTCTTCTTAATCCTTGGACATGTTTTGTGTTTTTATAAGTTTAATTTGTTTAGTGCTTAAGTAAGATGAAAATTGGGATGAGTTTTATGATTTAATTCTTTATTTAATGCAATTTGATTTCGATTCATTAGATTTAATTGTGTGTTTCTATTATATATTGAATTAATATTTCTAAGATATTATTTCATATATGATTTCAAATAATTGAGATTCAAAAATATATTGTATGAATATATCTGGCATAAATGAAAGGAGTTGCATACAAATTTAGAGATAGGTTGACATAAATCTTTCAAAATAGGGTCAAACTTAAAATTGAAATTAACAAATTGATTAAAGCAATCTTAGGTGTCAACTACAAGGATATTTCAGTTAGTCAACCTAGTATTATGTGTTGGTAATCTTGAGTAAGATATTAACATATAATAGGAATTTCCATGGGCCAATGATCTTTAATTAAATTGTATAATAAAGGATTAAAAGCTTAAGAAATCTTAAAAGGATTCATTACCTAGATATTGTTTATTTAATCTTTATGTGATTTGCATTCTTGATTATTATTTGTGTTCAACCTTAGAACCTGGCCTTATCTTTTTATATAACCCATAATCTTATTTTTTTGGTTAGATAATGGAAAAGAGGTAACTATTGAACCTGTAGTCCTTATGGGAATTACACTCGATACTTACAGTCACTATATTCTAGTTTGATAGGTTGCCTTTAAAGATCTATAGGGTAGGGATTTTACATATCAACAAGTGAGAACCTAACTACAATCTATTGAGGTGTACTCTTTTAAGTATTGGAATAAAGTGTACATCGCTTTCATGCTGAGATTTTTCCCTATATAAGACCAATAATATTAGAAGGTAAATTTAAAGCTTTATATAGAAATAAGGGGAATCATTCTATAAAGTTCAGGAGAGATACATAATTTTGCATAACCAATGACTAGTATTCATTACAGTTATGTTACAATTATTTTATAATGAACTCACAATGAAAAGTCAAACTTTGCTTGACACAGTTGTATAATGAAAAATTTATATAGAAATTGTTGAACAGTTCAAGGACACCTTTAACTCTTTAGCAGGAATTTCTTTAACTAAGGATGTAAGAGAAAAACGGAAAGCATATTTTTACGAGTTTTAAGTAGTTTTTAGACTTAGCATTGCACGTAATTGATCTTTTGAATTAGATGAAGATACTGTTAGGTTGAGAAATGGTTAGTAGGGAGGCATGCTATCACTATAACGTATATAGACATCTAACCCATATAAATATGAATATTATGCCAACCTCAATCTACTTTGAAAAGGCAAGCTATATGGATGCCTATAAAGGAAGTAAGTTACAAATGAACCCTTCCCCTATATATGTAATCAAGGATGGATAAATCATTCAAGTCCCTTATGGAATGTGTAAGGAATTATAGTAGGAAAACCTATAGTGCTTACTAGGTTCTAATAGAAATCTTAGTTTTTATTATCATCATTATCATAGGGCAATACTATGGAAGATATATTTAATCAGTATATATCTTTTGTAAGACAAAGTAGGATAGTTTGGTGGCATATAAAAAAGTGATGTACATTACATCCATTCATTATCTAGAGATACAAGTTACCTTATTATATAAGCTAAAAAGTGAAAAAGATAAGGATAACATTCTAATAATAACAAGGTGAACCTTATAGATCAAATGTACGCCATTAACTTGAGGATTGACAAAATACTTGACTTTGTTTCCAAAAGAAATAAGTGCAACCATAAAAAAAACATGAGGAAGAGGAATTGATTACAAGAAACAAAAGTAAGCCAATTTAAGAGATGGTTTAAACAGAACAAAATTGGTCTTGATTTTAACTTTATGGTGCCTTTAATCAAAGAGTGCAATAGGATATTGCCAAAAAAAAAAACATCCAAAGTTAAAAGATCAAGGGAGTTCTATGATTCTTTGCTATTTTGATGCTTCTAATAATTATAATTGTTTACGTGATTTACGTAATATCCTACTTTCTATACTGAGGGTTAGGACATAAGGTTCGAGACCATTGTATATGAGAAATAGTGTTGAGAAATTGTAAGAGTGCATTACATTGACATGTATATCATGGGCATACATATGAATTTTATTTTTGTTCATATTACAAATACTGTATATGCACTCAATTGACATGTTTCGGGTATGAAAGATTTAAAATGATCATAAAGTGAATTGTGAATTATTATGTTGTGAAATATGATTTGTTGACTTACAATTATAAATTCTAATTTATTTGTTAAAATTAAGAGATTTATGAAATTATGAGCATTTGTGGACTAGGAAAAATACCAAGCGGCAAGAAAAATTGATTCGTGGTAGTGGGAATAAGTGACACATGGCAGTAGAAAAAATTGATAAGGATTTATTAACATGTGCCATTAGGTGACAAATAGACTGAAAGTTTAGAGATAAATGATTAGTTATTAAAAGACCAATTGGGGACCACAATAAGACAACATGTGACAAGTGACAAGTGTCATATCACTTGTCACTCACCACACTTGCCACTCACGATCTAAAACCATTGAAAGACTATCTTTTACTGTCTTTCGTTTTGTTAATACATGCTCTCTTTTTCTTCTTATTCTCTCAACTTTCGACACTTTCATCTTCTTCATTTGCTTCACTCACGACCATCTCACTCTCACCCTCATCACATTGAATTATCGTCATTCTTCACTTTATTTCTTCAAGATCCTTATTATCTCTTCATCTTGTTATAAAGAAAACCTACTCTTTCCTTTTTGAAAGATGATAATCGTGTACTGTTTTGGAGCTAGGTTTTTATGTGATTTGAAGAAAACTTTGGAGCTAAAACAAGTAAGTATATTAAGGATCTTCATGTTTTAACTTTTGTTGATGATAGCTAGAGATAGATTGAAAGTGTTAATGGAGTTGAATATATTCTAAAATGTGGAGGAATAAATGGGTATATTAATGTCCTATTTTTTAGTATATGATGAGTAATAATTTATGAAGTGTTATAAGGATATTTTAGAGATAGAACGATTATGAAAATGGTGATGAATGAGTGTTGAAAATTGATGAAGAAATTTGTATGTTTATGTTCTATTTTTGTATGATTGATAAACCGTAGGTTATAAGTTATTTTATAAATGGTATTGAGATGGAATTGAGGTGAGAATGAAGAGGAAATGATATAGAAATGATGAACTATGCATAAGATGGTTTGGATGTAGCATGTAGGATTTAAAAATCTGGAAAAATAGGAAGGGAATGGTTGGAATTTTTTGGATTTCATAACCCACGATCTTGGGAAGGCCTCTATGATCGTGGGAAATGCAAGTGCTGGAAAGTTTCAGGTGGCTTAACCCACGATTATGGGAATGCCTCCATGATTGTGGGAAAGGCCCTAAACATGGATATAACTTTAAATCCAGAAC
>JAOSBN010000144.1:11231-42451 GCA_027563595.1 Erythroxylum suave
TAACTTCAACTAAGTAACCGTCCAATGTATTGACGTAACTTCTTCTAAGTATCGTCTGTGTCTTGCAATTCTTCTGTCTTTTGTACTTTGTCTGTATTTTTCACTTTGTCTGTGTTTTGCGCTTCTTCTGCCTTTTGTACTTCGACTGTGTTTTGCACTTTGTCTGTGTTTTGTGCTTCTTCTGTGTTTTGTACTTCGTCTATGTTTTGTGCTTCTTCTGTCTTTTGTACTTCAACTGTGTTTTTCACTTCGTCTATGTTTTGTGCTTCTTCTGTCTTTTGTACTTCGACTGTGTTTTGCACTTCGTCTATGTTTTGTGCTTCTTCTGTCTTTTGTAATTCGACTGTGTTTTGCACTTTGTCTATATTTTGCGGTTCTTCTGTATTTTGTACTTCGTTTGTGTTTTGTGCTTCTTCTGTCTTTTGTACTTCGACTATGTTTTGCACTTCGTCTGTGTTTTATGCTTCTTCTGTCTTTTGTACTTCGACTATATTTTGCACTTTGTCTGTGTTTTGCGCTTCTTCTGTCTTTTGTACTTCCATTGTGTTTTGTACTTCGTCTGTGTTTTGTGCTTCTTCTGTATTTTGCGCTTCTTTTGTCTTTTGTACTTCGATTGCACACTTAACAGACTTGTCAAAATGTTCATTTGTTTCTAACATTATTATTATTAGTTTGTCATCAAAATTAAAACATCGTAAAGTCCTCCTGACTTAACATGTACCGCTCTTTTGCTTTTCATTCTAGAGATAGGTAAAAAACCTTCCATAGCACTTTATCAAGTGAAGCTCTTACTGGTTTTATACTCTGACAAATCATGGACAAGGATTGCAAATGCATATAGAGATCCTCTCCTGTCAAGCTATGAAATTTAGGAAGAGAATTAATAAATGGTCCCTTCACTTAAAAATTAACATCAAAATTAGGACAAGCAGTAGTAAATGGGTCATAATTCACATCAGAAGTTGTTACTTCCATAATAGTCCTTCTCCTTTGATTCCCATTATTTTCACCTACTCTATTAAGCTCCCCATTACCTCCATTATCACCATTCCTAGGTTGGTTAATATGAAAGTTAGGGTTTTGGGGAAAAGCTGGGTTCTCGGCCATACTCACTCCTTCCACAGGGTTGCTCTCACTATCTTGCTCACTCGATTCTTCTTCAACAAACTCCTTACTTCTCTCTTTTTTTATTCTTTCTTTTATGATTTTTGTCAAAAGTCTCTTATTTTCAGGATAAAAAAGTAGGGGTTTTGCTTTCCGAGGCATGCACAGGAACAATTCAAAGATAAATAAAATGGTAACAAAATTTACTCGCAAGCACACAAAGTCAAATAAAATATGAAATGTGATGGGTGCAAGTGTATGATATATGAAAGTATGTATGCTTGTGTTTGTGTTTTCAAAATTTTTAAAACTATGCAAAGGAAAATAAAAGTCCTATACTATTGACAAATATGACACTAAACTGTGTAAAAAGGGAACGTAAAAGAAAAGGTTCCTAACTCAATGAGAAACAAAAATGACAACGGCTAACCTAAAGAAAACCAATTACTTGGTTCCCCGGCAACGCTGCCATTTTGATCCGTTTTGTCTTTCGATTTTACCCTTGGAGGTCGAATCAAAAATTCAATTCCAAGGATTGCAATATAGGACGCAACCTCGAGTCATCTCACTTAATTGGAACCTAATGCAATGGATCTAATCTAGCCTAAATATCATGAAATGCAACTAAATTGGTTAGGAAGGGGGGTTTTGGTTTTTTGGAGAACTAACAAAATTAAACTAATTGAAAAGGAAATGTGTAAAAAGATATTTTTGGATTTTTGGGAATAAGAAATCGAGACTTAAAACAATGATCAAATATGATAAAATCCTCTTGAAAAATAAGCTTTGGCTATTATGGTTCAAAATAAATCTTTGTGTGAGTAAAAATCACTAAGTTCCCAAATGATAAACCTTAAAGAACTTTTTAAGTCCAAGGTTTTAATCAATGATCTCCATCTCTTAAAACCTCGTTGAATGCATCTTAGTGAGTGCTAAGGGTAAGTCAATGCCAATGGTCAATTTGGTGATCAAGTATCATTTCAATATCAAACACAACTAGGTAAACAAGAGAGAATTAACAAAATCACAAAATGACATATATGAGACTTCATATATTCAAGCTCCAAGTTCTACATCAACAAACCCAATAACACATTTCATTGTTCAACACTTGATTAAACTATAATCAAGAAAATCCAACTACAAAGCATAAATCCTAACTCAGGAGTTCACAACAATGTAGTTAAATATGAATAAACTACTCCCCTTTGAAGCCCATTAAACTCAAGCCATTGTTACATCTTGAAGAGGAACCGGTGCTTAGCCAAGCATTGCTTCGGGAGAACTCACAACTGGAGCCCCACTAAAAGCATCCATGGCAGCAGCAACAGATAATGAATACAACAATAGATAAAATGGAAAGAAAATGATGGATGACGGTGAAGTGGAAGGAGGAGTCAGGAATGAGTGAACTTCTCTTCTTCTTCTTTTTTTGTCGTCTCTTCTTTATTTTGTGTTGGCTACAACCTAATTTAGTAGGTTTTAAAATGAATGATGCCAAGTCGAGTTGCACAGTGTGTAATTTTTCCAAAAATAGTCTAGGTCTTTGAAGGTTCGCCGCGACGACAAATGATTTTCACCGCGGCAAACTTTTCCCGAAAGGTTTTGTTCTTCGCTGGATCGTTCGCCGCAACGAAAGAATTAATCTTTTCCGCGACAAACTTTTCCTGAAAGTTCAGACTGGATTCTTCGTGTTTTGCCACGACGACAGATCCACTTCGCCGCGGTGAACTTCCTATTGTGCTGACTTCACTTCAGCCTTCTTTCATTCCATGTCTTCTTTTTGCCTTCCTGTTCCTTAAGTCTCCTATAATAAAAAGATGGTAGTTTGTAGTATTAATTGTTCTCAGAAAATTAATTAGTACATTTAACATTAATTTGTAGCAATTTTCACCTTCAAACTACTTAAAATAAAAGCACACACTCAAGAATCAATTTAAGCACAAAAGCTAGAGATAGGAGTCAAAAAGTATAGCAAAGGCCATGAAAAGGTCACCAATTTATGTTATAAACTTGGGCTCAATCACACTAACAAACCCATCATAGTACTTCAAATATATAACAATTAAGCTCAAAGACTTATACTAACCTAGAAAAACACTTAAACATCTAAACTAACACAATTAACACAAAAATGCACACTCAACACTCAAATTCACACTAAATATATAACAAATTACACCCTAAAACATCATGCAATTCGCAACTATCATCATACTCACACTTAAACATTTTCTTGTCCTCAAGTAAACAAAACAACAAACACACAATAAACACAAAACACCCAATGTAATAAAGAGACAATGGCTTTAATGTCATGAAATAAATTTAATTTTGAACACAATCTGGTAAATTATTTCTAATCATTAACAAGAAAAATCTTATCTAAGGGTTTTGAGCTAAATACACAAATTAATCAAGATCTAAGTGTTACTTCATTTACCCTTTTTAATTATGCACACTCATTAACAAGTCTTTGGTCCTTTAGACTTTCTAACTGTTTCTAAGTATATTTTCATGAAAAGTCAAGCTATTTACAAGTTCTGTAGGTTTTATTAAGGGAAAAAAAATTAATTATTGAATGTGGATTTAGTCTTTTTACACAGAGGCAAACATTGGTAATGAATGTTGAGTTGGTTACTCAACTAAGTCATGTTAAATAGCTTAGTTGAAACGTCATTATAGCCTTTTTACATAAAGGCACACATTTGTGATGTGTGTAGATCCGGTTACTCAGCTACATCATGTTTTCAACTAGCTACTAACTCCATTCATAACTCGGAGGTTAACGGAATAGTGTTTTATTAAACACAAAAACAAACAATTTTTTTGCTGCCTACCTTATTGTTCTAGCTATTTGTTTTCGTGGAAAATACTAGTAAACCTACTTAAGTTTAAAGGCCTAAAATTATAAATGAATGTGACAACTTAGAGGGTGCTAAACTTACACTAAGTCAAAATTAAGCTGTATATTTATCCAAAGAACCCCTTCAGTAATTTTATGAGCTAATGATCACTCACATCTTAATAGACTATGATTGAAATTAAAAGAATTTCACTCCATTTAAACCAGACACATTCAAACATCTCATAGAATGCATTCTAACACTATCATACCATGTGGAAAATCACATTCCAAAAACAAAACACAAAATTCGTCCCCACATTTGAACAACATGTTGTCCTGAATGTGAGAAGGAGCACACATAAACAGATAAACGAAAAGAAAAGACGTAATTAAAGTAAGCAATTAAAAATAAACAGAAATGAAGGTTAATTTGGGAAAGAAAATTTAAAAACACTTTGGGTTAGAAATAAATCCTATAGAAAAGGAGGTGGTGATGGTGTTGGAGGTGGCAATTGAATGCCTTGAGGCTTAAGATACCAATGGAATCGTCAGATCTCTCAGCTCTGGGGCCATTGTGTCCACACCACCTCTGCTAGTGTTCTCTTGTTTTTGGAAATTGCATCTAGAAACTTCTTCTAGCCTTGCTCTTCCTCTTCCTATATTCTTTATTAGTTGATTCCTCCTATGCCTGTCGAGGTGTTGCTGAGATGGAACTCGCCTGACCTGCACTGGTCCAAACATGTATCTTTATGCTGATATCCCTTAATTCCATGTTTGTGGAATGGATGATATCAGCAAGAAATAAGTGATGGTTGTTGAGGAAGTTAGAACAGTGAACTGTTAACCCCTCTATTCCATATCAAAACGTTCTATAATGGAAGACACAATGTATCCCATTCCCAGATAGTTGCTTCACTTACGCAAAGCTGCAGTAATGACTTGTAGCATATAAGTGGATGTGCAAACTGGAATACTATAGTCCATGTATGACAATTTGAAAAGTTCCTTGGTGGAACACTTGTTGGTTTCTGACTTGTTAAATTTATGCAACAACAAGTATTCATGGAACCTGATAATGTTGTTATGTGCATTCTTGGCATAGAAACGCTCAATCCTAGTAAGCTCGTTCCAAAATTAAGAAGGATAGAAATTGTCATGTTGACCAACAATGGTGGATTTGGGGAATCCACACATCTCACGCATGAGTTCTACATTTAATTCATATGCTCTTCCTCCCAATCTAAACCACATTTCTTTTAGATTCTGGGGGTTGTAGGTCAAGGTCGTGAACTTTTCTAGTGTATGCTTCTCATAAACAGGGAATTGAAACCTAATGAATTAAGTCCATTAGATCCTCTCGGTTACGTTTTCTACTCGCTCACACTATTCTAGCCTATCCAAAGTATCAAATTCAAAATATTTAGGCAGTACAACTTGTCCAACACAAAGGGATCAGAAATGAGTACCTTTCTCCTCAGTACAGATAGGAGATGGTGCTCTGAAGTCTGTTGCTCGATTCCTTCTCCCCAGTCCCACGACTTGTTGTCGTCGATATGGTTCTCTCCGTGCTATATGCTTGATATATGGCATGATTGAGCTAAATCAAGAAAAAAAATCTACGAGTTAAAATTTGTTGAGAGAGGTGAGAGTCTTTGAATGTTTGAATTCTGTAGAGATAAAGTGAAAATGAAGTTAGAACTGAATATATAGGTGGTCAAAGGGTTAAAAGGCAAAAATGGTGTAAAATTTTTGCGTCCCCTCTATTTCTACAGAGTCATAGGTCACGATCGTGGCCTAGTGACGTGTCACCACTTTTAAATTTTTTCCCTTTGCTCTTTTTCCTGTCTTTTCTCCTTCATTTCTAGTTCTTTTGTGGCCCTCTTCCACCTCTCTTTCGGGCTTGCCTAATTATCTATATAATTCTAAAAATCTATACTTTCCTCAATTTTATTCAAAACAAAAAAAGTAAACCTAAATACAGAATTCAACTGTTCTAACCAAAATTAAACAACTAAATTTTCTATAGCTTGCCTCCCATGTAGCACTTCCTTTAATGTTGGCAGCTCGATGCTCCTTTTACACTCAAGGTGGTTGAAATGAATGGTCTGATGATAGCGCGCCATTATTCGCAAAGTCTAAACTTGAACTACCATACCACAGTTACCACCTTCCTTGCAATTTTCTTTTTCTAACCTTCCCCTTCACAACCGCTTCTTCTAGAAAGCATTTCCAGGATCCGCAATGTCCTCCATTCTCCTTGAGGTTTGGGTTCCTTAGGATCCACTGGATGTGATGGAGCTTCATAGTCATATTGGTCACCTTGAAAGTTATATGCTCTATCCTTATTCATAGAGTCAATTCACCCCCATCAACATCAATAATTGAGCATACAGTGGTCAAGAACAATCGTCTAATAATCATTGGGGTTTACCCATCTTCACCAATGTCCAACACTGCATCGACCATGCCTCTAGTAGGTTGGTTCACTTTGTTGTAAAAAGTTTGCAGAAGGAAATCCTTCGATAGATTATGGTGTGGGCACCTCCTCTACGGGTCCTTGTAATGCTCCCACGCTTCGTAAATGAACTCCCCGTCACCATGTTGGAAATTGGTAATTTCCTTTATGATCTTCGTAGGCTTAGTTAATGGGAAGTACTTATCAAGAAAGGCACGCACAAGCTGCTCCCATGTCGTGATATTGTTGGGGCTCAGTGAATGATACCAAGCCTTCGCTCTATCTCCAAGCGTGAAGGGAAACAGCGTAATCCTAACCACATCCTCCAACATCTGGTGATATCAAAAAGTATCACAGATCTTGAGGAACCTCAACATGTGCATTTATATCCTCATTCGTCAATCCATAAAATTGGACGTTTTGTTGAAGCACATTCAGGAGGGCTGGCTTAATTTCGAATGACCTCTTTAATCGGCGGTCTAGCCACTCCTTGGTTTGATAGGTTAAACCCTAGCCTCATAATGTCCATGAGGGTTTGTTGTTGCCGTTTAGGGTTCACTTCTTGAGCCACCTTCCTCTGAAATTCCTTAGCCATCGTTGATTTCTCAATCGCTTCTTCTTCTTCTCACCGAACTTTCCTAAGGATTTGTTATAATCGTGTTTTGTCTAAATCTAATGTCTCCAGAGTACAATTTGAACCCCTCATGACTCTTGTGTTCTTGCAAGAGCACGAATCTGAAATAAAATGGAAGAAATTAAAATTAAAATTAAGAACTACTCTAACACCTTAAACTATAGAACTAAATGTCACCTTCCCTCATAATGACGCCAAAAACTTATTCGCAAGGTTACACATGCTAAGTTTTATTATTTATTAACCTTAGTAAATTTCGCAAGTGCAGGGGTCATTCAAGTAGTACTTAAGGTGTCAATTCCATAAGGAAGCCTAATGTAGTCCTAAAATCTAAGTTCGCTCTAAACTACAATAATTCTAACGAAAACTAATACAAAAATTAAATCAACCAACAATCAATTATAAGCATTTAAAGTGTCGAAGTGTAACAAAATAGCTATCAAACAAACCAAACCAAAGTGAACCTAAAAATCACCCACTGAGAGGAAGAGAATTTTAATTCAAAATTAATGAAAACCTAACCAATTATGCAATTACAAAATTAATGGGTCTAGACGGTCCTAGGGTGAATTACTCTCTCTTAAGTTATAATTCTTAACCCTAATTGATAATCCCTAATTCAAATTATGGAATTGTGATTTATCGATTTGTATTTGACCCAAAACCTAAATTAGTTGTAAAATTGTCTACTAACTTATTGAAAATCTATGCTCGATCTCTCATTACATAACTATACAAATCTGACTCAATTATCTACCTATTAATTCACCTAACTCCCATTAGCCCAAATTGATTTTTTTCACCTGGCTCACCCTTTTAGTTTGTTACTGAATTATTAAGAACAAAATTTGAATGACAATCAAATCTATAAAAAGCACAATCAATTAAACTTTAATAATCTCAAGAGTCAAAATCCAAAGGTGAGTATAAACATAAACTCAACATTCAACGCAACTATTCTCAACACCTATTTTAATTTCATATATGAATAAAATGGAAATAAATGGAAAATACTATCGAGAATGGAATTTCGAGAGTGACGATCGCAAGAAACCACCTGTTCTGGGAAATATGCCACGTTTAGCCAGTCGCTGTGTCTCTCTTCCTTCGTCTCCTTCCTCAATCTTTTGATCTCCCTCTACATTTCTCTAGGATTTGGCTAAATCAAGCTCTCTTGCACGACTCTCTAGGCTCTCCAAAGACTGCTGCATCTATCATATCATATTTTATTTATTTTGTGGAAGTACTAGGTCAAAATTAGGGTCAAAATAATTCAAAAAATCTTGCAAAACTTAAGTTTTTGCAACATCCTGACGCCCCAATCGTGGCTTCAATGGAAGCTCTCTGTCATGACCGTATCCAAATGTGCACGATTGTGGGCTAGCTGCTGCTGACTCATCCCTCTTTGTCACAATCGTGGCCCAATGTGCACAATCGTAGGCTATGTCTTTGGCCTAAAACTCTTCACGTCTTCTCTGTTTTTCATCGTTTACCTTGAAAAACTAAAAACCCATGATGGTATCTCAAATATATAACATTTAAGCTTAAGGACTCATACTGATCCATAAAAACACTTAAACATCTAAACTAACACAATTAACACATAATGGCATACTCAACACTTAAATTCACACTAAATACATAATAAATTACACCTTAAAACATCATATAATTCACATCTATCATTAAGACAACATTTATTTTAATTCAGTTGGCTAATCAATCCATTAAAAAATCGTTTGGAATAATGGAAGATGTTCTTAGGCAAGTGGGAAAGCTCGTTATTCTTGTAGATTTTGTGGTTCTCGATTTTGAAGAAGATAAGAACTATCCACTGATCCTAGGTCGACCATTTATGAATACATTTAAAGCCATAATTGGCATTTATGAAGGGAAATTAACATTTCGAATAGGCAAGGATCAGATCAAATTCAATATGAATAAGGCCATAAAATATCCAACAACAAGCAGTGCATACATGAAGGTTGAAATTATGGATCAAAATTTGCAAGAACAAGTTGAGTGTCCCATCACAAAAGTATAGTTAGTAGAAGCAGAAATAGACATTAGATATTAAAAAATTGAATCAAAAGGAGACAATGAGATGGAGGAGTCAGAGGTTCAAATGCATTTAGATAAATTGGTTCGAGCCGAAGCACCCATACCACTATCTATAGAAAAACCACCCACATTAGAGCATAAACCTTTACCTGTACATCAAAAGGTACCGATAATCATCTCCAATCAATTGAATGAGAAATAAGAAAGTGCGGTGGTAGAAACTGTTAGAAAGCAAATGAAAGCTATCGAATGCCAGATTATTGATATTCAAGGTATAATTCCAAATTTTTGCATGCATCGAATAAAATTAGATAAAGGATGTAAGATGGTGAGGGAGCATCAATAAAGTTTGAGCCCTAATATGAAGGAGGTGGTCAAGAATGAGATAATAAAACTCTTATATGCGGGGATAATTTATCCCATCTTCGATAGTGAATGGGTCAGTGGAGTACAACGTGTTTAAAAAGGGTGGAATGATGGTAGTAGATAATGATAGTGGAGAAGTAACTTCAACAAGAATGGTCACAGGATAGAGAGTACGCATAGATTATCACAAACTTAACTTAGTGACTAAGAAAGATCATTTTCATCTCCTGTTCATAGATAATATGATAAAAAATGGTAGCTGGTCATTTGTTTTATTACTTCTTAAATGGATATTTGGGATATAATCAGATCTTCATCTACCCTGATGAATAAGAAAAGACTACATTCCCCTGGCTGTACAGTACCTTTGCGTATAGATAGATGCCTTTTGAACCATACAGTGCCCTAGCTACATTTCAAAGATGTATGATATTTATCTTCACCGATATGATAGAAGATATAATGGAGGTGGTCGTAGATGATTTTTCAATTTTTGGAGAGAGTTCTTCAAAGATGTGAAGAGTTACACTTGGTGCTAAATTGGGAGAAATATCATTTTATCATGCAAGAGTAAATAAGGCTAAGGCATAAAGTCTCAAGCTAAGGATTTGAGGTACACAAAATAAAAACAAAAGTGATAGAGAAACTTCTACTCCTAAACAATGCAAAAGATGTGCAAGGATTTTACTATTGATTCTTCAAAGACTTTTGTAAATCAAAAGACCTTTAACAAATCTTTTAGTACAGGATGTGCCCTTCCTGTTTCATGAACTGCATATTTTTACATTCAACAAACTAAAGGAGGCATTGATATCAGCACCGATTTTATCGTCACCAAACTGGACAATTCCATTTGAAGTTATGTGTAATGCAACTGACCAAGCCATAGGTTATGTATTGGGACAAGGAAAGATAAGAGGATGCATGCCATCTATTGTGCTAGTAAGACCTTTGTAGGACCTCAGCTAAATTATGCCGCTAGAGAGAAGGGATTACTCGCAATAGTGTACGCATGCGATAAGTTTTGACAATACATTTTGGGGTCAATGGTAATTATATTCACTAATCACGTGGCGTTAAAATACCTTTTCATCAAAAAAACATGCAAAGCTAAGGATCATTCAATAGGGGTTACTTTTATAAAAATTTTATATAGAGGTAAGAGGTAAAAGGTAGCAAAAAATGTTGTTATAGACTACTTATCTAGACTAGAAAGAGGGGAATGCAAGCTAAGAGACAATATTATTGAAAAATTTCCTAATTAAACCCTTATGCTACTTGAAAGTTTAACTATACCTTGGTTTGCTGACATCGCAAATTATGTTTCCAGTGGTAACTTCCTTCGAATCTTTCTTACCAATAAAGGAAGAAATTCTTATATGATTGTAACATTTATATATAGGATGAGCCAATTTTATATAGATCAAGCACTGATAGGTTAATGCGATGATGTGTTCTAGAGGAAGATATGTTTGATATCCTAAAGCAAGGTCATAAACGTTAGTATGCTGGATATTATGGAGCCAATAATACGACAGCTCGGATACTCGAGAGTAGATTTTATTGGCCATAACTATTTAAAGATGCTTAGACTTTCGTAGCACAATATGATCAATGCCAGAGAGTGTTGGGTTAGCCATTGTTACATGCATCACATGTATGAAAATGCAGAGGAAGTGTCGAAATCATTACCCAAAAACTACAGAATCTAACATGTATACAAAGATATATAAAGAACATGAAATAACAAAAATTTTACCTTGTGTATATCCTCCTTTCTAGCTTCTTCTCCTTGTTTGGGTTGTTGCAAACACCAAACCCTTCCTTGATCTCCAAGAACACACAAAGATGAAGAAATAATGTTTAAGGGTTATTTGAGCACCAAACTAGATGAGTTCTAGTAGGTGCTTAAGATGATGGAAGATAGGTCAAGAATCAAGTTGCATGCACTTCGATTCATACAACAATTGCATAAATTGCAAGAACAAAACTCAAGACATCTTACTCTCACTCTAGAACTCTTCTAGAACCCTTTCTCTATCACTTAAATGTGTAAGAAGTGAAGGAAGCTTGTGTACATAAGTAGAGAACTCACTTACATACTAGTTGTTGGCCTCTAACATGATCGTGGCCAATGAGTGGCACTTTTAAAAAATTAGGCTCTTTGGCCACGATCATAGCCCTATGGGTCACGATCATGGCCTACTTAAATTAGGTCATACACACTTATTTTTCATCTAATATTTTATGCATATAACCATTACATTCCTAGTTATTTTAAGCACTTAAATTAATTCTTAATTCATTCAAATCACAAAGGGTTTCATGATGCTAATTTACTAGAATATAAGTAGATAAACACATGAACTCTTCAATAGTTAATTTTCCAACTTATGGACCTTTCCATAGACAATTGTTGTGCAATTCATCCTTTCACCATACTATACCCCACTTGGTTCGAAAGACAGGCTATGTGTCAACTCCCATTAAACTGACTACATCACATCTAGTCCAAGTGATGTTAGCTCTTATCCTAGGATCTCGTTAGTCTACAAGTCATTGAAGACTCTCTTTAAGACATATAACTGCTCTGGACAGGGACTCCCAAGTAATAACCTCAACAAGAGGCCATGGGTATCAACTCCTTCTATTAGGAGTGGTGAATCCTTTATTAGCTTCCCAATTGCTTTAGAACACTAATAGACATACCCAATCACCACCCTAAGAATGACCTCGTATTGAGGTAACAAGGAATGATGTCAAAGTATAGGATCAATATCTAAGATATCCTTGAATACATTAGGTCTTAGGATATTAGCACCATTATTATAATTTGATAGATCATCTATATGATAATCTTATAGCGGGTCATCCGATGTACTTACTACCCTTGGTAAGCATCCACTTATTATCTTTAAACATCTCATGCTTACAGTTTATGAGATCCACTGCTTTATCAAATAGAAAAGTATAGCATGTGCTAGTCTGCCTAGATTAATAATGTCCTATCTTATTAATCCTATGAATAGGGATTATTTAGATATTATCATAATTGCACATGATAGGAATCTCATCATCATGATCTCATCATGATTTCCTTCATCCTATGTTTTTCTATCATGGATTTCGTTAATTCGATTTAAGATCTACATCAATTCATATATAAAAAGAATTTCAAATTAATAAAAATGCCTTTCACTTTATTAATCAAAATAAAGTTTGTGCAAAAGTGCTAAAGGTGATTCCCTTTAGAGCACTACTCTAACAATCTCCCACTTGCACTAAAGCCAATCGCCTTTTTATCTAGTACCATAGGTGAATACATAATAATCAAATTTTGTTTGAGGAAGTGACTTAGTCAAAGGATCAACAATGCTCTGATCTGTGGACACTCTCTCTATCTTCTAATTATCTCCCTGATCAGTTGATATCTCCTACTCTGATGAGACCTTGGTTCCTTAGGTTGAGCAATAGCCCCATTATTATCACAGTACAACAATACTGGGTCTACTATGCTAGGAACCACTCCAAGTTTCATGACGAACTTCTTGATCTAAACAGCTTCCTTTTCCAGTTTCGCAGCAACAATCTATAGGTGGGTGTCGTCTCCCTCGAAGATGGAGGCTTAATTGTATTTAAATAGCCCAAGAACCTTAGGTTTAATGAAGCCTTGCAGATTGCCTTCAGATTATAATTCCCACATCTGTAGGAATTTGCATGACTCCCACGAATGTAGGAATTTGTCATAAATACACTCTTCTTAAATACACTCTTCTTATCTTCTCTCTTTAATCTTTTGTTCAACCTCCAAGTTGCTCCCTCTTCTTTCCTAGACACAAAATAGTCAATTCTTACCAACATCAAACACACAGGAACAACAATGGAAATCAAACTTAACGAAAACATACAAAATGAATACTAAACTAGAACAATAAACAACAATTAAGCCAGAAAACACATGCCAATTGCCTATAAAAACATATACTAATACACACCTATTAATATCCCACACTTAAATCTTTGCTTGTCCTCAAGCAAAATAAATACAACCATTCAATTCTATCACTTTATTTTCACAAAGATCAAAACATACAATCTCTCAAATTTAAGCCAACACAAATATCGAGTTAATCAATAATTAGAAGTAGTCTTGTGAATCAAAAAGATGCAATTCTATTATTATTATTGATTTTAATTGGGATCACTTGATTAGATCTCAAGAGAGGGTAAATAAGACCTTAAGATATCTAGGATCAAGTATAATTTAATCAACAAGATAGAGAGAATACAAAATAAGGATATAATAACCCCTAAGTTTCCTTTATTTATTAACTTTATCCTTATTATTAGTTTCAATTATTTAGTTCTTTAGTTTTATTCATTGATTAACTTTTTTTTTATTTGCAGTTTCAATTATTTAGTTGTTTAGTTTTATTAGTTTGTTTTAATTTTAGTTACTTTATTTTAATTCAATTAATTAAATCTTTTATTACCTTAGACAAAGTGCATTCAATTTTTTAGGTAACTAATCAATCCTCTTGGGAATGATATTTTTATACTGTAAGTTGCAATTCATATAGATTGCGGTATTAAAGTTTATATACAAAACTGTCAATAATTTTTGGCACCATTTTTTAAGATTAAATTAGAATCTTAACAACTTGAATTCCTTTGATTTGAGGATTGTAATAATTTTCTTATATGATTACAGGTGTTTGACCACAAGACTTAAAAAGAAACTTCAAATTGAGTAACTTGCAAACCATTTTTTTACTTAAATTCATATAATCTTTGGTGGTAGAATTATCCAAATTATCCTTAGACTAATAATGTAGTAAATGACATGAGAGGACAAGGTCCACTAAGTTTTCAATAGGATAGACTTGGATCCTTGGAGTCCAAGTTAGACAAGTTAATAGATGTTCTAAGCTCTAAGCTTGATAGCTAAAATGAAAGTCAGAAGAGGATGGAAGCCAAATTTGATCAAATAATGAAGAAAAACTCCTTTTACTCTTTTAACTTGGAGTTTCAAGTTGGGAAGATTACCAATGTATTGTTAACAAGGAATGAGGGGACTTTTCCAAGCAATATAGAAGCACAACCAATATCTTTGTTGTGTTGTGACAATTGTGAGATTAACCACTATAATGATCAATGTTAAGCACCAAATTATATATAGGAGTTTCCATATTATGTGCAAAATTAGCCTCAGAATATACCATATAAGTATGCTAATACTGAGCTGGATATAGGATGTTATTGGTACATATTAATGCCTCAGAGTGAAAAGGATACAGAGGTCAAGTTCACAAAGGAAGTTGTTATTCAAGAAAAGAAGGAAGAATAGAGGATAAAAGAAAAAGTGGATGAAGAAGAGAAAGAAGTCTCTATTCAAAAATTGAATGTAGAAGAGTGGACAAAGGTGAATGAGGATGAGAACGAGCAGTGCATCTTCCCATAGGAAAAACTGTTGGAGCCAACTGACAATTCATGGAATAATTAAATTGCAAATGAAACTATATTGAGATTATAATTATGAGATTCACATTGCATTATGTATTATTCCTAAATGTTCCTAGTTATTATTATAAGATTATACATTAATAGAACGTAAAAAGACTAGTATATGTTGTGTTTTTTCCCTATGAAGGAAGTAGTCAATCTTATAGGCTAAAGTATAGAGATACTTAAACAAACATGTACATTCTTGTTAGAGAACAAGTTCACTGAATAGACCCGATATGAGAAATCCATTTGGAACATTACTTGTATGTCTATGGAATTCTAATTGTGATGATTGTATAAGTGATCCTTTGACTTGAGTTCATCAAAGTTATCTTGTATAGGGATTTCTATGTTTTCATACTACTTATGATCTATTTAATTGTGGGTCATTTAATTAGTAGTTGATGGATGTAGCATGAATATACGCAGGTAGTTGAGTGATCAAGATAGGATTCATCACCCTAAAGCAATTAGGGATAATGTTCCATTGTTCTCGATTAATATTGATTTAGGAAATCCTTGACCAAAGTGGAATGATATTCTGTAAATAGTTTACAAGCTAATGGTGGAGAACAAAGGTTAGTCAAAACCACTTTGACATTGTTAAATATTTGGGTGGTCATGATGTGTTGCTAGACTCCAATCTTGATCTATGATTATAAATTGTTTAATTGGAGAATTAAAGATAAATTAAAAGGAGTTTTAATTTATCTAATTCTAATTAGAATTAGAATTTATAATCATTGCCAACATATTTGGGAACCTAAGGGTTGAAGAGAGCAAAGTTAATTTAATCAAGTTGGACTTGATTGTAAAGTTTGAGAAACTTTATCATTAAATATGAGATATTTAATAAATAGGATCAATATGAAATATTGAATCTTAGATGGGCATAATTGGTATTTAATTAGAATTATTTGTAATTATTTCTAATTAAAGTTTAATTGAAATTAGAATTTAATTTCAACTAAATTACTAAAACGTCCAAAGCTTATTATAAATAGGCTTAAGCTCTATGGAGTTCGTAGTTCTTGCTGAACCCTCTCTGTAAGAGTTACATTGTTCTCTCAACTCATTATGGGGATAACGTTACAGGTAGGACATTTGTGTAACTATGGTGGTTGAAACGAATCAATTTCAGGAACAGTTTCAGCTATACGACAAGATAAAGATCAAGCTTTATAATAAGATACGAATTAATTAAGTTTCTGCTTTATTATGACTTATATTAATCATTTTATAGAATTAAAAAGATCTTGGTTTTTGGAAAATTGAAGATTACAAAAAAGTTTCATATTTATTTCACTATGATCATATAACACCCCTCTCCCATTTGACACATGTTCATACGCCCTTCCGATGCACGTGCACATGCACGATATAAATGGCTTGCTAACTATTTCACTTTCACTATATCGCATGGTATCATAATTAAAAATCATAACACAATATCTAAAATCCAAAATTTTCCTCATTTCATTTCATAAACCATAATTTACAAAGTAGCATTATATCCATCATCCAAGTTTACACAATATCAGCCTATCAGAGTCCATAGCTCTATCTACAAGTATGCTACATACATGAGGAGTAAAAAAATTTAAAACTAATCCTTCAATCCTAGTTAATCGACCTTGAGCCATATCCTCTATCCAAAAGTTGTACAAATTTTCTTCTAAGCAATCTTAGAAGCTAAGTCGTCACTTTCTCGAACCTGAAAATGTCAATGTTGCAATTTTGTTGAGATTTGTGAACTTAGTTGAGTAACCATCCTCGATGGTTCACTCATGTCTTGCAACACAACAATTCATTTTATCATATAATTCACATCCTATTTATTATCATCATGTAATATCATAAAACACATTGTGCACAATTATCACATTTCAAAATCCATACAAGTCATCATTTCATAGCAATTATGCTGAACATATTCATCAATAAGCTTTCACATATTTCATATAATCAAATTCTTCAAAACATTGAAATTGTTCAATGCATTCATTTAAAATGTGTATGCAATGTTTATAAGACTCAATTTCAGTTATTACGTTGTTATGATTGATTGACTTTTTCAC
This sequence comes from Erythroxylum suave, assembly GCA_027563595.1. Taxonomy (NCBI): domain Eukaryota; kingdom Viridiplantae; phylum Streptophyta; class Magnoliopsida; order Malpighiales; family Erythroxylaceae; genus Erythroxylum; species Erythroxylum suave. Next base: position 28,283 of record JAOSBN010000144.1, read on the forward strand.
TATCCCATGTTTGTTATAGATATCGAGCTCTATCATATTATCCCGTATCCATTGTGGATTTGGGGCTCTACCATACAAATTGAGCCATAGGCTCATACCATAAATGTCTAAGCTTTAAGCTCTTTTTCATTAGCGACTCTAGTACAACTGCTATTATATTTCATGCATTTATGGAATAAATGCATTTCACATTTTCAGTCATCATATTCAGTCCACTGCATTAACATTCACGTTTCTCATTCACATTTCTCATTCACAATGAGCTCCAGACTTGATATAAGTTGAGAACACATTTAGTCAATCGCATTCACATTCAAGGAACATCCCCAGTACAATCCCGAATATCCAACTCCTCAGACAATCAGTTGTTCGGAATCAGTAATGTCACAGTTATATCAAATAGTAATTCAATTCATAATCAAACAAACAATCAAGGTGAGACCATCTTAAGTTACTCGCAATTGCTCCCTTTGGCTTATTGCCTTAAAGCCCTAGCAATATCTGGAAGCGGTCGCTCAACGTGTTCTTCTATATGCAAACACATACATTTATATGTCGCTCATGTGCATTTTCATATGAATAATCAACCATAAATACGTTTATAAATGTATCATGTAATATGCATTTTCAATGAAAAATTCTCAGGTGTATTTCTTTAATACACTTGATCACTTTCAATTGATCACTCATATGTATACCCCTCTTTTTCCTACGATTATACACTCACACAATTTCCTAGTTCTCATTCGATCATTCCCAATTCATCACTTACATACTTTGAATCACATTACATTCATGAGAACATCTTTATATCATTATCAACTCATATTTTACACACACGCAATTGGTACTTTATAGCTGAAATTTTAAAAAACAAAATCTATACATTCACGAAAATTTTCCAGCAACATATACTCATACATTCACCCAATTCTCATTCATAAATACCCTATGTCCTTCAATACTCAGTCATCCATACCTTATACACATTAATCATGTCCTAAAGATCAAATTTTCATTAAAATATTTCATTTATTCCTTTAACAAATCAGATTTTCCAGATTTGAACTCAACCACATCCAAAGCAGTCCCTTCTTTAAGTTATGACTGCAAATAACTACATAAACTTATCAAGATGTCTTCTGGCCAACTATTTCACGTAGGCATTAATAAGACATCAATAATCATTTGTCATATTTTATACTTTGATTGATTTGAGCTCTAAAGTCCACAAAAATTAGGAGATAATATAAGGTTCCTGCTTAGGGGTCTATGACAGGCAGTATTAGGAAAACAAGAACAACTCAAGCTCTAGTCACTATTTTATCAAGTCACTTTCACAGAAGTCAAGCTAAGACTATATCTAAATCTTTCATTCTGTGAGTTTCTTCAAATTCATGCCCTAAAGATATGTAAAATAGGTTGAAAGAGGAAGATGAAATTGAAACCAAAATTTCGACCTACAACTCTCATTTTCCAGAATTTTTCTCAAGACAAATTTTTGGGTCAGATTTGTATGGCCATTTTGACCCAAAAACTGACCATTTTTAGACAATAAGTTACCCAAAAAAATGTTCCATTATGTCTTAAGTTACTAATGACATAAAATTCATGCATTTTTGTTCAGTATTCTGCGAGTTATACTCCAAATAATACAGACTTCTCTCACACCACAACAGCACCCAGTACTCAACTTCAAGACAAATTTCGAAACCCTTAGAAGCAGAATTAAAATTCTATTCCTCCATAAAAATTGTAGCCATATGTCTCTAGTTTAAATTAATTTAAAATTATCCCATTTCGACATCTGAATATCAAGATATGGCTAAAACATAGATGAATGTTCAATGAAAACAACAAAGCTAACATATTCCAGCACGCTTTAATCATTAACATCATTTACAGTTCATCCTATTTCATCATCATCAATTCTCTATCATAACATACTATAAACACTAATCATTTACTTACATGTTTAACTCCAATTCCAGCTCAAATGATCAAACCAATCCAGTAATCCAAGCATTCAGAAACATCACAAACTTAAGATGAAAGCAAGGTGTTTTTGGACAAAAATAAGATGATCACTTCCAACTAGTTTCTTGGTTATTTTGTGAATGATTAACTTGTGAATTTTGTGTAGAAATTTTTTAGACTAAAATTTTAGATAGAAAACTTCATGAAATTTCAGTGGAGAGGGTGAAGAACAAAGGACAAAGACTGTTGTCTATCCTTGCTGTCATTTTGTGCTAGGTCTCATCAAATTACCTAAGCTATATGTCTTAAGGCATGTAAAACATGTGCCTAATAAAGATGCTGCCATTAATCCATTCCTTAAACTTCCATTTCCCACCAATTAATCAGTCTATATGTCACCCCAAGATTGGTCCACTTGTCACACAATAATTGGTCCATTTGTCACTCCATAATTAGTCTATTTGTTAATTAATTACTATTCCAATTATCACTCATTTAACTATACCAAATGTCACTAAATATCCCACTATCTTGACCGACACCTCAACATAACTCAGATTTCTAGTAACTTCAATCTCTTGAGTCGATATTACATGCATCAGATTCGATCTATGACTCCTAAGCATGCTCATATGAAATAAATTATGTACCTGAGACATTTCACTCGGTAAGGCTAATCTGTACACAGATGGTCCTACCCTCTCAATGATCTCTTAAGGACCAATGTATCTAGGCCTCAACTTGCCCTTCTTGCCAAATCTAAACACTCCTTGCCAAGGTAAGACTCTTAAAAATAATTTGTTTCCTACACTGTATCCCATATCCTTTTTGTGTTGATCATCATAACTTTTCTGTTTATCTTATGCTTCTTTGACTCAGCTTCTGATCAATTTCATGTTATCTACAGTATCTTCTATCATTCTTAAACCTTCCTCATCCCAATATAGAGGCGATCAACTTTTTTTACCATAAAATGCCTCATAAGGTGCCATTCTAATACTACTATGGTAGTGGTTGTTGTAAGCAAATTCAATCAAGGCTATATACTAATCCTAAGCTTCTTGAAACTCTAATGCACATGCTCTAAGCATATCGTCAACAGTCTTAATTGTCCTTGATAGGTGTGCATTAGTACATGTTTTTATAGGTAATTGACTTTCTAACATAATTGTTGTTTATTGTTCCAGTTTTGGATTCATTTTGCAAGTTTTCATTAAGTTTGATTTCCATTGTTGTTCTTGTGTGTTTGATGTTAATTGAGGGTAAGAATTGACTATTTTGTATGAATGATAGAAGAGGGAGCAACTTGGAGGTTGAACAAAAGGTCAAAGAGGAGAAGAAAAGAAGAGTGAATCAGTGTTGAATTCCCACACATGTGGATAGTTTGAGACAATACATGAGGCTTCATTTAAACCTAGGGTTTTTGGACTATTTAAGCATCATTAAGCCCCCATTTTCATGGAGAGATGACACCCATATGGAGAAACACCATCCTTGGGTGAAGAACACATGTTTGGAGCCTTGAGGAAGGATGGAAGACAAGGATCATCATCAAGATTGGGCAAAATAGCACATCAACACCAAAATTCTAGATTTTGGCAAAGAAGACAGAGCCCTTATATTCAATTTTTAATCACTTTTATTTCTTCTAGTCTTTGTAAAGATGGTTTGTTTCAATGTTGATGATGTTATGGAGACCATGTCAGGCTGATTTCATTTTAGAGATTGCTTTTGGACCTATTGTGTTGAACTCTTATTTTACTAAATTAAATAAAGTTTCTTTGATGATTGTTGCTTTTAATTGTCATCTTACAACTAATCGAAAGAGTGAGTGAGATGAAATATATGTAGGATTATACAATGAGAGTTGACAACCTATATACAAACAATTGTCGTGTTAATTGATTAGTTTGAAGAGAGATCTCGGCTAGTTAATTAATCACCCAAAAGATAGTTTAATAACTAGTTAAACTAGTAAAGTCATTGGGTAGGTTGAGAGATCGTCCAATTGATTACCATTAATTCAATTGGGGACAAATAGGTAGACCTTGAGATAGGGTAATTAGTGCATCCGAATATCTAGGGTGAGACACAATTCAGTCAATAAAATAGGAGGGAGACAAAATAGGGAAAACAGTAACCTCTAGTCTTAAAATTCTTGAATTCTGATTTTTCAGCATTTTGGTATTGTCCATTGCTTTGTATTAGTCCTTTATTTTCAATTTAATTTTTAGATTATTTTGATTTCTTAATCAAATTTGTGTCTAAACTAAATGGTGTCTAGGCATCAATCCCTGTGGGATCAATATCTGCTCTATTTAACTACAAGTGACAACCCGTTCACTTGTTGTTTTTGAGTGTAAAACAAATAGATAGGCTTTACCATCAACAAGTTTTTGGTTCCATTACCAGGGATTGCTTGTTTAGCATCATGTTTGATTTAGATTACTTTGATTTAAGATTTTTTGATACTTTTCCTTGTGTAATTGCAAGTGTAAGAACACAAGGAGCACACGAAGGACGAAAGAAGTGATAGAAGACGAATTTCCTGACATTATGAAGCACAAAAGAGAAATAAAAAGGGAAAAGCATCTAAATGTTTTGAATCAAGTTATGGTTGAAGAAGGAGAGCAAGGAGGACCAAAGAAAATGTAGATGGATTTCTTGATGTTAGGATTTAGTCCTCAAGGACTGCCGAGGTCGGTAGTCTAGGCAAATAATTTTGAGGTAAAACTGGTGTTACTTAACATTCTACAAAATAGTATGCAGTTCTATGAGCTATCTTATGAGAATTTGAATGCCCATCTTGTAAATTTCTTGGAGATCTGCGACACAATCGGATTCAATGGAATGATTGGGCTAAAGCATGGCACAATTATGTGAATTTAGGTTAGATCACGACTTGGGAGTAGCTTGCCCAAGCATTCGTCACCAAGTAATTCCCATTGACAAAGACTATGAGGATTATTATGGAAATAACAAATTTCCAATAGAGTGACGAAGAATCTCTCTATGAAGCTTGGGAGAGAATGAAAGAACTTTAAAGAAACTATGCACATCATAACATCCTGATGAAGTTTCTACTTCAAACATTCTATAATGGAGTGAATCCGAGCACAAGAGGGATAATTGATGCAGTAGTCATAGGTTCACTAACGAGGAAAAAGGTGGAAGGAGCTCATAATCTATTAGAAGAGTTAGCAAGCAACAACTGCATGTGGTCAAGCGAGAGGAGTAGACAAGGCCAAAAGGAGCAGAAAGGTATGATACTCAATTACTGCCTTATAGGCTTAGATCATGACACTTATGAAGGAGCTAAACAACATGCAAAGAGCATCTACTTCAGCAGTGAAGGTGATGTAAGCACAATGTGAGCTGTGAAGGGAGAACAATCACAGCTCAGTGAAATGTTTCCTAATGGGAGCTGGTGGCACCGAACAAGAAAGTTACCAAGGCTAACCACAGAGAGATAATAACTTTTATTCTAACTCATAAAATTTGGGTTGGAAAAACTATCAAGATTCCAGTAAGATTGAATTTGAGCATTGGAAAATAAGCTAGACAAGTTCATGGAAATGTTTAGCTTTAAACTGGCAGCTCAAACAGAGAGTCAGAAAAGAGTGCAAGGGAGTCAAAATGAAAGTCAACAGAGAATATAGCCAAAATTTAACCTAATTGTGAAGAATCCTACCTCACTGATTTATAACTTGGAGGTTCAGGTAAGTGAACTCACTGATGCTTTATTTTCTAGAAATGCAAGTAGATTATTAAGAAAAACTGAGGTTATTCTAAGGGAGAAGCTCAAAGCTATTACACTTTGAAGTGGCAAGAAAATGGAAGAACCAAGTGTGAACAAGGACAGCCACGGAAAAGAGAAAAGGATAGAGATAGAAGAAGAAAAAGAAGAGGGCAGGCCATATGTACCACCACTTTCGTACAAGCCTAACCTCCTGTACCCACAGAGAGTGAAACAACATCAGGTAGATACTCAGTTTTCCAAATTTCTAGAGAAAATGAAGAAGCTACAAGTTAATTTGTCACTGATGGAAGCTTTGCAGTGCATGCCTTAGTATGCAAAGTTTTTGAAGTATATACTCACACGTAAATGTACTTAGGAAGAAAATCAGACAATTACATTGACGGATAACTACAGTTCTATTATTTCAAGTCAAATGCCCTCAAAACTGCAAGACCCAGGGAGTTTCACTATTCCATGTGTTATTGGTGATTTGGAATTTTCCAAATGTTTATGTAATTTAGGTGCAAGTATCAATTTGATGCCATTGGCTATTTTCAGAAAACTAGGATTAGGAGAGGTCAAACTGACCTCCATGCTGATTCAACTTACAAATCAATCAATAAAAAGACCATTTAGAGTTGTGGAAGACATATTGGTAAAAGTGGATAAATTTATAATTCGTATTGATTTTGTTGTGTTAGACTTTGAAGCTGATAAGAATTGTCCACTGATTTTGGGTAGGCCATTTATGAATACTGGTAGGGCGTTAGTTGATGTGTATAAAGGGAAACTTGTGTTGAGAATTGATGATGAGTAGGTTGAGTTTAATATGACAAAGTCTTTGTAGAAACCGATGGATGGAAATGCTTGTATGAAAATTGATGTTGTAGATGAGTGTGTGTAGGAAATTAAAGAAAGAGTTGATGAGGTGGATGAAATACATGAAGATGAAAATGTAAAGGAAGAGGACGTATGTGAGGATGTGGAGTTAGAAAGGTTAGAGAGAGCTAGTGAACCTACGCCACCTTCCACTGTTAAACCTCCCACTTTAAAGCTTAAACCTTTACCCTCTCATTTGAGATATATCTTTTTAGGGAAGAACCGAACTTTACCTATCATTATCTCCAATGAATTAAATTATGAGCAAGAAGCAAAAGTGGAAGAGAATAGTAGGAAAAGGATGAGAGTTGTAGGTTGGCAAATTTCTAATATTAGGGGGATTAGCCCAAATATGATGATGCATAGGATTAACCTAGAAGAAGGATGTAGAATGGTAAGAGAAAGACAGAGGATGTTAAATCTAAATACACAAGAGGTTGTAAAAAAAAAAGTGGTGAAACTTCTAAATGCAGGAATAATTTACCCCATTTCGGATAGTGAGTGGCTGAGTCCAGTATAGTATGTACCTAAGAAGGGTGGTATGATGGTGATAGAAAATGTGAAAGGGGAAAAGATTTCTACAAGGACTGTCACAAGTTGATGAGTTTGCATTGACTATAGGAAGCCAAATTTGGCCACCAAGAAGGATCATTTTCCTTTACTTTTTGTAGACCATCTTTTTATTGCTTTCTAGATGGATATTTAGAATATAATCAAATATTTATATACATGAAAGATTAGGAAAAGATCACTTTCACATATCCATATAGAACTTTTGCATATAGAAGATTGCCTTTCAGGTTATGTAATGCACCTATCACATTCCAAAGATGTATGATAGCCATTTTTACAAACATGATTTATAGAGGTATTTATGGATTATTTTTCTGTCCTTGGAGTGCTTTTTATCACTGTTTGTTAAACTTAGACAAAGTGCTTCAAAGATTTGAGGAGTCACATTTAGTTTTATACTGAGAAAAATGTCATTTCATGATCCAAGAGGGAATCATACTAGGCTATAAGATTTCATGCAAAGGAATTGAAGTGGATCGAGCTAAAACAGAAGTAATTAAAAAGTTACTGTATCCTTCCAACATGAAAGGTGTCCAAGCTTTTCCTAGTCATGCAGGGTTCTACAAATAGTTCATTAAAGATTTTTCCATTATTGTAAAACCTCTAACTCATCTATTGGTAAAAGATGTGCTTTTTGCTTTTTATAATGAATGTTTAAATTCTTTTAACAGGTTAAAGAAGGAACTCATAACAGCCCTAATTCTGACATCGCTGGATTGGACTCTTCCATTTGAGATTATGTATGATGCAAGTGACTATACGGTTGGGTGTATACTAGGTCAATGGAAAGAGAATATGTTGCACATTATCTATTACACAAGCAAAACATTGATAGGAGCATAATTGAATTACAAAACAATTGAAAAAGAACTGTTTATAATGGTATTTGCTTGTGAAAAATTCCATCTTATTTATTAGGCTCATAAGTTATTTTGTTTACAGACCATGTAGCATTACGTGGCCTTTTTACCAAGAAGCATGCCAAGGCTAGCCTTATTCGATGGGTACTCATGCTCCAAGAGTTTAATATTGAAATTAAACATAAGAAAAGAGCGAAAAATGTCTTAGTAGATCACTCATTGAGACTTGAAGTCAGACATCATGAAGAGGAAAAGGAAATTAAGGAAAGTTTTCCTGACAAGATATTGATGATGGTAGATAAGCCTTTCCTTTCCTAGTTTGTAGATATTACAAACTATCTTTTAGGTGGTATTCTTCCATCTAATTTGTCATATCAACAAAAGAAGTGTTTCCTATTTCAATGCACTCGTTATATTTGGGATGAACCTATCCTTTATAAGGTCTATGCTGATAGTTTAATTCGCAGGTGTGTTCCTAATGACAAAATGCCTGAGATCTTAATTCAATGTCATAGCTCACCGTATACAGGGCATTATGGAGCTAACAAAATTGCTACACAAATCTTAGAGTGTAGATTCTACTGGCCAACTCTGTTTAAGGATGGTCGAGAATTTGTGCTCAAGTGCGATAGATGTTAAAGAATTGGCAACATATCAAAGAGAGATGAAATTCCAGGTAGCTTTTGAACATAATAGAGGTGGAGATATTTGGTGTATGGGGTTTGGAATTCATAGAACCATTCCCACCCTCTAAAGGTAACACCTATATCTTGGTTGGAGTTGATTATGTTTCTAGATGGGTTGAAAGAATCGCCACGTCAACTAACGATAGCAAGGTGGTTTAGAAGTTCATTTAGAAGATTTTTACTAGAATTCTAGGTGCCTAGAGCAATCATTAGTGATGAGGGAGTCATTTTAACAACAAACCATTTGAGAACCTTCTAAGAAGATACAAAGTACATCATAGAGTGGCTACCTCATACCACCCTCAAACTAGTGGCCAAGTAAAGGTGGTGAATAGAGAGCTAAAAAAGATTTTGGAAAAAACAGTGAACATTTCAAGAAAAGATTGGTCATCAAAACTGAACAATGTATTGTGGGCTTATAGAACAGCTTTCAAGACCCCCATAGGCACAACACCATATCGGCTTGTATATGGCAAGTCGTGTCATTTATCATTTGAGTTGGAGCGCAGAGCATATTGGGCAATAAATAAATTGAATATGGATTGGAAGCAGGCAGGAGAAAAGCGATTATTATACCTCAACAAGATGGAAGAGTTAAGGTATGAAGCTATGAAAATGCCAAGCTATATAAAGAAAAGGCTAAAAAGCAACATAATGGCCATATCAAGGAGAAGGAATTCAAGAGTAGGGATTTAGTACTTTTTTTAATTTAAGACTTCAACTATTTCCTAGAAAACTCAAGTCTAGAAGCAGTGGGCCTTTCAAGATTCTTCAAGTGTTCCCTCGTGGAGCTGGAGAATGATAACGGAGAAACATTTAAAGTCAGTGGGCGCTGTTGTAAACCATACTATAGAGGGACATATCCATAAGAAAGGGAAGTTATCTCTGTCTTATCTTCCATTTTTGTGTGAATTTATGAAGAATGGTCAAACTAATGACCTTAACTTAGCATGTTTAATGCCCTTTGGGTGTTGTTTTTGTCTAATTTTTGTTTGAGTTCTTTGGTTTGATCATTTTTTAATTAAGTGTGAATGATGTTCATGTTGATTTTGTTTGAATTTCAATATGTTTTCTTTCAAATTTCTTGTTGATGATATTATCTTGATGTTTTTGTAGGTTTTGTGATTATAGAGAATTCATTTAAGCTTAGAAGAAGGTTTGAATTAGTGAGGGTCACTAATTCCTACATGTGATTCCCACGTACATAGGAATCCTCTCTAGAAAGTTTCTGGAGAGAAAACCCATGTCTGTGGGAATTGTGGTGATTTTCACGAACATTGGAATCATCTCCAGAAAGTTTCTATAGAGGAATCCCATGTGTATGGGAATCCTACACGGAGGCATTTTTTCTCTCACACTATCTTCAAATTTTCACACTCTCTCTCTCCAACGTGGGAATAATGGGGATTCCCATAAGCATGGGAATCCTACACGGAGGGAAACTTTGTTTCCCTTCTATTTTTTCTCTCTCACCCTATCTTCAAAATTTCACACTCTCTCCCCAACCTACGAATTTCTCTCCTCCCACTCTCTAAAACAGTTCAATTTCCCTCTAAATTCTCAGTATTTTCTTCCATTCTTTCATTATTCTTACAATCTTTCATCTTTTCATTCATTTTTATTCATTAAAATTTCCAAACAACAAGGATTTAAGTAAGTTTTTTATGCTCTCTCTCTAAAATTCGAATCTCACTTTCTCTCTCTTATTCTTATAGGTTTTTATCTAATAGTGGCACTGAATATGATGATGGCTTAAAAACCAGGTGATGAAGTGTGCTGGCAAGTTTCCGCTGAAGGAAAAAGTGATTTAGCGGCAACTTACCACTCTCGTTTCCCAATTTACTCAGAAGAAGAAGGTACATAATTCTGTGAGTTTAGGAATATATCAAAATTACTCCTAGGTACTTTGATTTTGATTTGTTGGAGAATATAAGAGTGAGGGAAAAGATTGAGTGACTATCTAAGAACATAAGGTGGAATAGGTTCATCCGTTGTGATATTCATATTCACCCTATGATAACAACTAAATTTTTCACTACTATTCGGTATACACCTAAAATGGATGTCTTTTGGTTTAGATTATTTAGTATTGTGTATATATTGGATTATGATGTCATGCATTTTCTTTTCGATTTCTAAAGTACAAAAATTTTAGATGATCACCCTGATTTTAATGTGGATGCCTATTGGAAAATATTAATGGGGGAAGATAGCTTTGATTCCTGTAGTGCATAGAATGCTTTAATCCATAGTGTTGAACATTTTTTGTTGCAAAAATTCATGTGTTTAACCATATTCAATAAAATCAAAAGTAGCAAGTGCTCAGCTAAAGAACTTTTCTTCTTATGGTACATAGAAAGAAAGGTTAAAATTAACACACCCTTTAGAATTTTTAGATCAATCCTTAGTGTTGTAAATAAAAAGAGATCATATTTTGGAATGGGGCATCTTCTTACTGCTTTAGCTCGCTTTTATAACAACAACTTAGAAGAGGTATGTACAACTCCACATAATATGTTTGACATATCATATTTAAGGCGGCTCGAGATTGTGCAGATCTACTCTATGGAACTTCATAATCCTCAATTGCATGTTGCAGTGAGAAACAGGAAAAGCATTAGTACAACCGAATCCCAACCTTCCACATCTAGAGTAGCTCAAAATCTAGAGGCAGAGGCAGCAAAAACAAGTGCACCGGTGGAGGATCACAGACTCCAACAAACCCTTGAATAAATAGCCCCCAACCAACAATGGATGGCATCTCAAATAACTGAGCTCGGCACCCAAACGCTGCAAGTTCATAAGAAGCAACAAAACTTGAAGAGAAGGTTCCTTAACTTTAGTCAATGGAACAATTTTGAAGCTCCTATACCATCACTATTGCCACCATCATTTGAATAAGCTTTTCTTACCTTTTAACTTTTAATTTTGAGTTTCATTTGTTTGATTGCATTTTAGTTCTTGTTTATTTGGTTTCATATCATTTATGTGTGCTATGTTTTTTATTTAGTTTTAATTTCTTTAAGCTTGGTTTGAATTCAATTTCTTTTGTTTAGTTTGATATCGCTTGCTTGTTTCAATTTTTTTTTGGTATTGTTTTCATTTTTATTATTTTAATGCCATTTTCACTCACTTGGGGGTTGACTTGGCACATTGAGGACAATGTGATCTTTAAGTGTGGGAGCTGACATCAACTTGCTCAATTACAATTTTTTCAAAATTTTGTATTGAATAGGATACATGTTTAGGCATATTATATATGATTTGTGTTAGCAACGGAACCACATTTGAGTCACTCTGATAAATATTGCCATAAGATTTTGTCATGTTAGTTGGAATTAGATTAAATGCATGCTTGAACTCAGATTAGGCTACTTGAGAAGAAAGTGAACCATATAGAGTGATGAAAAGTAGTTGGTTACATAAGCTTAATCAGAAATTGACATTTGAACATGAGGTAATATAGAAATGCATAATGAGTTTTCATTTAAGGTAAAGTGAGGATTGAGCCATATGACTCCATCATAGTCATTTCATTTCTTTGTTGAGTGTACTTCCTTAGGTTACTACCTTCAGAACGTGCTTTGAATCGGTTTAAGTCTGTTAGATGCATGTTTAATAGAGATGATCTAGGCCCTTTTTGTGTTAACCCTTGGCTTAAATGACTTACCCATTAATTATACCTTGATACCCCAATTGAACCTTAACCTTTTGTTATGAAAACACCTGAATTTTTAAAACCTTACACCCATTATACTACCCTTTCACAAGCTTAGTAAAGTATTAAGTAAAACATTAGTTGGCATTGTGTGAAATTTTTTACCGAGATAAGTTGAGTATATATCTACCTGTGGACTACATTGTATGCAGTGCTAGTTTTGATTCAGAGTTCTTCCATGTATAAAGAAAAAGAAAGAAAAAATGAAAAAAGATAAAAATGAAAAATAAAAAGAAAAAGAAAAAGGAAGAACAATCGAGTAACATAAATGAGTGCAGAATACTATATTAGTTATGTTTGGATATATTAGAGTTATGTTTTACTATCCCATTTTATCCACTTGTTACTTTACTTATGCTTGTGCTTAACCCTTTTTCCCTTCTCTTGACCTTACCATATTACAACCTTAAACAAGTCCCTTTGTGTAATAGCTCAAACCACCCTCCCATAGATATTGTCCACTTTGGACTTTGGGCCTAGCTCAAACCCTAACGGTTTTGCTCTTCCTACCCCAGCTAGGAAAACGCGTCTTATGGGGGAGAGGTATTCATACCCTTATAAGGCGTACTTTGTTCCCCTCTCTAATCGACGTGGGATTCTCACAATATCCACCTGCCTTAAGGCCCTTCCTAGCTAGCACAACGGGTCGGGAATCAACTTTGATACCATTGTAACAGCCCAAACCACCCTCCCACAGATATTGTCTACTTTAGGCTTTGGGCCTAGCCCAAACCCTCACGGTTTTGTTCTTCCTAGCCCAGCTAGGAAAACGCATCTTTAGGGGGGAGATATCTATACCCTTATAAGGCGTACTTCGTTCTCCTCTCTAGTAACTATGGGATCTCACACTATCCACCCCCCATGGAGACCTAATGTCCTCACTGGCATACCAACCTGGGTACCGGCTCTGATATTATTGTAACAACGTAGACCACCCTCCCATAGATATTGTCCACTTTGGACTTTGGGCTCTGCTTAAACCCTTATGGTTTTACTTTCCTAGCCAAGCTAGGAAAACGTGTCTTATGGGAGAGAGGTATCCATACCCTTATAAGGCGTACTTTGTTCTCCTCTCCAATCGAAGTGGGATTCTCACAATATCCACCCCCTCAGGGCTAGCCCTTTTTAGGGCCCAGCCTTCTTGGCACAACTGATTAGGAACCGGCTCTGATACCACTTGTAATAGCCTAGACCACCCACCCAAACATATTACCTACTGAGCAAAATCATGAGGGTTTAGGCTGGGCCCAAAGCCTAAAGTGGTCAATATCTTTATGCATGCAATCCTTTTGGAGAAGAATTGGTGTATTAGTAAGCTTATGATAGTGTAGTTTCCTATAAGAAGTTTGAGCGAAACCCTTAAACACTTGAGAGAAATAAGTGAAAGCCATGAGGGAAATTCATTTGTGCATCTTTACTTATCTTTGAGTGATTGTGATTGTGAGTTTGCTTATGTACACCAATGAAAAAGTAGTCATGATATATGCATTAACTTGATATTTCAGTTGGCTTAAATTTGAAGGATTGTATGCTTTGATCTTTACAAAAATGAAATGATAAAATTGAGTGATTGTATTTATTTTGTAACATCCCATCACTGATGGGAAGGGTAAAATAGTAATTTAGAACGGGCTAGGAGTGTTTTAAAATTGTTTGGCTGTGTTCATGCATTCATATATGCACGTGAATAGTGAATTTTGCACATGTAATGATTGTACATGCATTCATGACATTTCC
>JAOSBN010000146.1:0-17581 GCA_027563595.1 Erythroxylum suave
TAAAAGAATTTTGAGATATCTATCAAGTTCTACTGATCTTTGCTTAATGTATGAGAAAGGTAAAGATTTCAAGTTAATTGGCTACTGTAATGCCGATTACGCTGGAGATAAGATTGATAGGAACAATATAAGTGGAGGCTGTCACTTTCTTGGCCATAATCTAGTTTCATCGTCTAGTAAGAGGCAAATCTCAATTGCACTATCTACTGCAGATGCTGAATATATGTCAGCTACAGGTTGTTGTTCACAGATGTTATAGATTAAGTATTAGTTAGAAGATTATTCAACAAAAGAAAAACAAATCCCAATTTTCTGTGAGAACACAAGTGTTATCAACCTATCAAGGAATCCAATACAACACTCAAAGGTAAAGCATATCGAAGTTAGACATCATTTTCTACGAGACTATGTATAGAGGGGAATCGTTAGTCTATCGTTTGTTGAGACAAATCATCAACAGGCAGACATCTTTACTAAGCCTTTGAATGAAGAAAGATTCAAAGAAATCAAATGAAACTTAAATATGGTAGTGTTGAGTGACCAATCATCTGACACATCATGACCCAGATGATTTTCACAGAAGGAAGATAAAAAGTCATAAGTTTTTAAGAGCACAGTAACTGCAAGTTACAGACGGTAATCTTTTTTTGAGAAGGAAGTATAAAGGGAAATCCTCTTAAAAGGTTCAGAACATCACCGACTTTGGAATACTCTTGAAATCCTCTTAAATTGATTTTTGCATAACTCTCTTGATTACTCTACTTTTGATATCAAGCCCTTTCGATTTACATTCTCATCTTCAGATACTAATCTCATTACTTTGAGAAGTTTCTACTGTCTATAGATCATAATGGAGCAAGCTATGATTTATGGAAGACATGTTGATTTCGACTCCTTAAGGAAGAATCAGATGGATATTGAATCAAAAGTTGATGCAGCGAGATGGAAAAACTTCTTTCAGCTTCGTGAAATAGTTTATCTGAATGAAGTTTATGAGTTTTGGAAGAATGCGAAAATGGTAGACGATGTTGTAGTATCAACGGTGGATAGATTGTCAGTTATTGTGACACTGGAGTTAATCAAGAAGATTAGTAGATGTCCATATGTCAGAACAGAGGTATCTCATAACACTAGATGGATGACTGAAAGCCATGTAGAGAAGGCACATCTAAATCGACTTCTTTATGGAAGTAGTGACCAAAAGGACAAGAAGGTGACAAATCTTGTTCCAAAGGCTAGGGTTCTACATAATATACTTTTTCACTGTATTCAACCAAGAACAGGATCGAAGAACATTGTGTCATCGATAGATGAACAATGCCTTTTCTATTTACTCAATCATCAAGCTATAAATCTTCCACACCTAATTTTGAGGTATATGATGAAGACGAAGAGGGATTCTAATGCCTTACCACATGGCATGTTGCTAACAAGAATCTTTAGAGATTCTGGAATTCTTCTTCACAGAGGAAATAGGATGAAGATGAATATAAAAAGCATTGTTAATGTGGGGACTATTCATAGAATGGGATTGAATATTCAAGAGAAGGAGGATACCACTTCTATGGCAAAAGCAAGGACTAAAGGGGAGCGAATTGTCAGACTTAGAGTGAGTGGAAATATTACTCCCAAAGAAAAGAAGAAACCTCAATCCTCAGGAAGAATGATTATACAAGAAAAAAGTAAGTATAAATCTTAAGAGGTAGCAACTAAGGCTGAGACAATGTTACAAAGAGAAGAAAGTCAGGTGCATATATCTGACAAACAAGTGTCGTTGAAAAGGAAGGAAGAGACACTTGATTTTGAGAAAGTTAAAAAATCAAGAAGATCACCAAGGCTATTAACTCTCCGTCAAGATGAACAGAAGAGAGGGAAAGAATTGACTCCTAACGAAGATTCTAAGAAGGTAGAAAAAGCACCACAGGTTACTAAGCCTTTAGTTTTAATTTTGCAATAGGCAAAGTTAACTAAAGAGACAGGAATTAAGAGGAAGTTGGAGTTTGAAAGGAAGAAATCCCAACCACAACCACCTTCTAGACTAGTGGAAGAAAATAAGAAGTTAAAGACCAGTCAAAAAGAAAGTACTTCAACTGGTGGTCAACAAAAAGAAAAATCAGTTGAACACAAAGAGGTATCTCATGATCCTATTAGAAAAGAGGATTTGAGAATGAAGGTGATAGAAGAAACAGTATCTGTTAGAAGCAAAAGCTCAATCATAATAAGAGAACTATGAAAAGGATAGTCAAGGTAGGAGTTGAACCTATATTGGTCAATAGTAGGTCTATACATCTTCTAAATCATGAAGGAAGAAGAGTATATGGCATTCTGAGAGATGAAAAGTCAGAATCATATCCGTTGAAGATGACTAAAGATCGATATACTATCTACCCAACTACAAGTAGAACATTGGTCAAGATTGTACCAAATGTACAACATAAAGCTTCAAACATTGTACACAATGTAGAAAAAGGGAAACAGAAGATGTCTCTTGAAGGAAAAACAGGTGACCTTATAGAAGAGCAGATACAAGAAGTTGTGAGAAACATAGATGAAGCATGCAATGCAGAGCAATCAAGACGAATCTAGGCTTCAAACCATATTTCCAAAGCATCAGGAAGTCATTGTGGATGCTTCACCACAGATGTAACTTCTCAGGTAGTTGGAAGAGTGACTAAAGGACAGTACAGAACTATCAAGGTTGAAGGTATCATTGTCAACTTAGAGACATTGGTGCACCTAATCATGCACTTTAGACCTTTGAGTTTTATATCTGCAATTAAAGATGTCCTTCACCTTCTTGGAAGACCTATTCCAAAACTACCTAGACCTGATGATCTTGATCTCCCTGAAGGCAAAGAAATTTTCAAACCTCCTGTCCTAAAAATCATTGAACTAGATGTTTTACCTTCAGAAACATTTGTTGCTACAAACTTCTATCCATCAAGTGGACCTCAACAAGTTGATACTATTGGAATGGAAGAACTAAGTGACTCTCAGTAGTGGAGTCAGCAAGCCTTAGTGAAGGAGATTGAAGAAATTCATACTAAGGTTGATGATTTGAGTGACTCAGTGGGTGATCTACATGAGGAAGTAGCCTATCTACGAGTTTCAATAGAAGAAGACCTCAAGTTGATCAGAACTGATATGCAACGCATGTTTTCTATAATCATGAAGCATTTGAGATAAAACTTTTTGATTAATAACAAATAGGGGGAGAAAAGACGAAGAAAGTGGGAGAAAAGTAGAAGAAAGGAGAAAAGCAGAAGAAAGAAGAAAAACAGAAGAAGAAGAGAAGAACAAATACAAATGTAGAAGATAGCATATGTGTATTTTGTTTGTTATCTTCCTGTTGTCTTCTTATTCTTTATCTGAATAATATTAGTCCATTCACTTTTATCTTTCTAAAATTATGATTATTTGTTGTCATCAAAATGGGAGAGATTGTTAAGTCAAGAGGACTTCACGATGATTAATTTTGATGACAATCAAATAACAATAATGTTAGAAATAAATGAATGTTCTGATAAGTGTTTTAAGTGTGCAGACGAAGTCCAGAACAAAGACGAAGTGAAAACACAGACGAAATGAAAACATAAATGAACTCAAAACATAGATGAAGTGGAAGACACAAACGAAGGGGAAAACATAGACAAAGTGAAAATAGAAACGAAGTGCAAGACATGGACGATACAAGTAAGAAGATACGCTAGTACGTCGGACAGTTAGATGGAGTTAGTTATAGAACTCAACTAAATAACGGTTATCAATAATCAAGAAGCGATTATCAAGGATCAAGAAGTAGATAGAGACTTAGGCTATAAATACTAGCCACAATTGAAGATGTTATAATCTTAGAACCTTTGAGAAATCATTGATCGTTGTGCTTCTAATTGCTTAGCTAGAAAAGAAAAATTCTGTAGTGCGGTACTAAGAGAGCTAACCCTACTATAACAAAAGGTCACAATATCCTTTTCGTGAGAGAAAGAAAAGGTTGAGAGCCTGGAGAGGCTAAGGCAGCAGAAAGAATACTTTGTGTAAGAGACCTGAAGAGGCTCTGGAAGGGAAGAAAGAATACTTGTAATTTGTCCAAGTATAGTGAAATACTCAGATGAACTCTAAAGACTAGAAGTAGCCCACGATTTGGGGTGAACCAGTACAAAAATCATAGCGTCTATCTTATATCCCTTTACTTCAGTCTATTTTATTGTTAAACAAGTATATAGAAGTTATTTGTGATTTAACTCATAACAATTTTCGTATAACTTTTGTGATATTCTTTTAACAAGTTAGAGAAGTTCTTAACAAGATTTTGTATTCAGGAAAAGGATACACAATTCAACCCCCTTGTTGTGTATTTAACTTATTGTAAGTAAATTCTATATTAACGGGTGATTTACTTCACTAACCTTCCAAAGGTAATAGGACGTTACAATTTGAAAGTAGTTCTTGAAGCAGAAAAGGACATTACACTTTATTCTGACGAAAGTAGGGCGATAGCTAGCTCTAAAGAACCTTGGAACCATAAATTTGCCAAACCACATTGAGAAAAAGTATCATCTCTTAAGGGAGATAATACAATGTGGTGAGGTGGTTGTGGTAAACATTTCCACAGAACAAAACCTTGCCAATTTGTGCACAGAGGCACTGTGACATACGTGCTTCGACGGTCACCTAGAAGGCATAGGAATGAGGGATACGTCAAACTTGTTTTAGGGAAAATGGGAGACTGTTAGGTTTATGAAAATATAGTGCCCTGGAAAGCAAGTGTGTTTACATAGATCTTTTTTTTCTTCTAGTTACAATATTGTAATGAAAATTTTTATTATTAATAAAAGAAAAGAGTTTGGTTTTACTTGTGTCAGCATATTATAACAAGTCATAAGGTACCAAGATTCTTTTGTAAGTAATATACAAATACATGGAGATGTATGGGAAGCATGTATATTATAAGAATCTAAATCAATTGATTTACAGTCAAATAATCAAGTTGGTCGCTTGATTATGGTTTAGACTATAGTTTTGCGATTTACAATTCTATAAGTAAAGGAGTTTACTTCAAGGGAATGACGAGTTTCAAATCATGATAGTAGTTATCTATCAGTAATGGCATTATTAAATGAATCTGAAACCACGTATGTTTTTAAAGAATAAAGTAGGTCATTACTTTAATCTTAAACCATACACCTTAGCATTTGTTTATTACGAATTGAACTCATGTGTGTTTTGTGATAATTCTTGATATGATCGGAATGAATTTTTATAGGGTATCAATCTAATGTTTGCATGTTGGAATTATTAATTGAATCATGAATTAGGGAACATTCACTTAACTAAAGAGTTTACAGTGATATCATCACTTTTAGATGTTTTACGGAGATTGGTGATTAATCTAGCTTCAGTAGTTTGTTGGATTAGCTACCCATCAAGTCATAACACCAAGATTAAATCTTGAGTGTTAATCACCAAGTAGAGTAAAACCAACATTAGGGTAAAATGATAATTTTATTGTTTATTGCGTGGATGGCTATAGTATGGTTCATAATAGAATTTGTGAGAAGTTATCGAATTAATAATGTTGAAACACTGTTTACCATAATTTTAAGTAATTTACGAGTTTAGCCAATTGACTTTAGAAGAATGAATTTTGGTTAATAAGTTAGAATTATTCTAATGAGATTAAATTAGTTCCAGGCTTATTGGAGCTTGAATAATTTAAGTCCAATTAGATTCATCACTTGGCTTCTAAGAAGGTTATCAAAGAAAGTAAGAAAAATAAATGGAGGTTATTAGAAAGGGAGTGATGCAATTTGAAGAGAAATTGATGAATTGGATCGGGGCAATAAGACTAGAACAATCTAATTAAGAGTTAATTAAATTGGGTCTTAAGCCTATAATTAAATGTTAGGCTTACACTAATTAATTATTAATTATAAGCCCAAAGGAACATTTAATATTGGGCTAGATTTTGGTTTGATTAATTAGGTTAATTAAATTCAAACAATATTAAAGAATAAGGCAATACTCCATTCGGTTGTGCTCGTTATCAATCATTAAAATGAGTTTAATGGTGGTTTTTTAAAGAAGAAAACATAAAGCCCTCTTTTGACATTCATGAACACTTTTTAATGCATGATAAAATCTAAGTGTTGGCTTTGGAAGGTCTCATTGCAATTAGCTTTAATCAAATGCATGGCATGTTGATCTATCTACTCATTTTTGCAACACGATTATGGTACTCTCATTAAAAAGTTTAATGTTTATTTTTAAATGAAAGTGAGTTGTCCATTAATGTGTTTGGTAGCTATCTTCACTCTCTTCCAATTGTCAAACTGTTGGACTTTGGACAAAGACAATTCATTTTGTTTTAATGCAAAATGAATGTGCATGGCCATGCAAAAAGAACGTATATGGCTTTTAGGCTCTCCACTCTCTCCACACAACTGTCTAAGGTGTTGGACTTGTAAAGAGAGATTTTTTGTTTTAGCTTTGATGCAATTAATGTGTGAAAAAGTTGGCCTCTCTCCATTTTCTCCAAACTAATCGAACATAGCAAAACAAAAGGTCTCTTTTTGTTCTAAAAAATAGTTGGCTATAGCAATAGAGAATGTCGCAATTTTTTTGTTCTTGTTG
Organism: Erythroxylum suave; assembly: GCA_027563595.1. Classification (NCBI taxonomy): domain Eukaryota; kingdom Viridiplantae; phylum Streptophyta; class Magnoliopsida; order Malpighiales; family Erythroxylaceae; genus Erythroxylum; species Erythroxylum suave. The sequence goes on from JAOSBN010000146.1 coordinate 6,631, forward strand.
AACTAGCCAAGTATAGCAAAAAGTTTTCTATCTAATTTTTCTTCTCCTTTCCTACCAAAGGATCTTGATAACGAAGTTGCCCAAGGAGAACAAGTGGTAGATCGGATTGGTTGAGGACACAGTAACAAGGAGTCAAAGCTATAGCAAGGATTCAGTAAAAATTTTGATCTTGTTCTTATTTTATTTATTTTCCTTATACCGTATTATGTATGGATTAAAGCATGTTGGTGTTACACTTCTGCTATATTTTGATTTTGGAAATTTTTTTTGAAATATACCATTTAGCCAAACCAAGCAGGTTTTTGTTTTCGATCCAACATTAATAACTAGTTGAATTGGTAGAGTAGTTGGGTAGGCTGAGAGATCGTCCAATTGATTCCCATTAATTCAATTAGGAACAAGTAGTTACACCTTGAGAGAGCATAATTAGTACATTCAGAAATATAAGGTAAGACATAATTCAATCAATAAAATTGGAGGGAGACAATATAGGGAAAAAGTAATTTCTAGTCTTTCGATTCATGGATTCCAACCTTTCTACGATTGTGGTATTGTTCTTCATTCGCCACTAATCTTTTACTTTTAATTTAATTTTCCAGATTATTCACATTTACCAATTTCATTTCTTAAACAAAGTTGTGTCTAAATTAAATGGTGTTTAGGCATCAATCACTATATAATCGATATCCGCTCTTTTAAACTACAAGTCACGGCCTGTACGCTTACAGTTTTTTAGTGTAAAACAAGTAGATAGGATTTACAGTTAGCAGTTTTTCATACCTATGACTTATTTACCATAGGTGTGATACTTCATGAACACTCATGATTGATCTTTCATGGGCATATCTCAACCATGCATGACTCATATGCATGCCCATGAATAACAAATACACGCTTGTTAACTATTGCCAGCGCACCCAAAAACCTAGTTTTGAAGGTTTTGAGTATAAATACATTGTTTTGATGGTAGAAATATTATAAAAAGGTTGGAGAAAATGATCTAGGGGTTTCTAGAGGCAAGAAAAAGGCATCATCCTTTGGAGACCTATAGAGAGTTAGGCTTTCCTAACCTAGTTTAGAGGTGATATCAGTGCCAAAGATTCGGTTAAACATTTCTTTCATTGTCTTTGTTGCTCTTTCTCTCATTAGGGATTGAATATGTTATCTTATGCTTATGGATTTTGGTTTTTATGTAAGAATGATCTTTATTCTCATTATCATTAGATTGTCTATATATGAACCCATTGTTGGAATCTTGAGCATAATTCATAATTATTGTGTTTTCATATTGTTAGGATTTTCAATATAATCCGTAATTATATGTTGAGATTCACTGGTAACAACTAATAGTTTCAGATCATTAGGAATATAATCCATAACTATTGTGTTTTTTATTGGTGTTGAGTCATTATTGATAAAATAACCTAGATTAATTGACCTGAGTTGTGTGGTTGTTACCTTTATTAATGTATTTCCTAGCTATCCAATTAAATCTAGAGATCGTATACTTGGTTTTTTGATAACTAGGTCTAATTAATGAGCCTCTCTTAATTAAACACTACCTAAGGTAAAACCAGGGTTATTAGAGCTTATCATTAACCTATAATTAATAGTTGCTAGGATGGGTAATAGAACAACAAATCAATGAAATATGTTTAATTAGGCGTAGGCTGAGGTTGAACTAATGACTGAGTCACTAATGATTTCATCATTTTTAAATGTTTCTTCACTTTGTTTTCATTAGTTTAATTTTACTTTATTTTGTCATTAAAAGAACCCCCCCCCCAAATTTAAACACTGATTATTTCGATTTCAAAAGCTTTATACATACTCTCTATAAGATCAACCTAGACTCACCACTGGTACAGCTATAAGTCTAGTTATTTTGAGAAGTATTATGAAGTGCTATATAACATCCTGAGTTATAATAAGAAGCTTATGGTCTATATGGGAATTGTTGTGCCTTTTTAGCTCATTCAAAAGTTGTCTTACTTGTTATCCATCTATAACTAAAGTTCATATGATCATTCCAAGCTTGGTTATAGGATTGGTAATATGTGTTATGGGAAAATTTTACACTAGTGGTGACATACTCCCTTCCATGCATCCCTTTTTACACACAAGCACTAAACAAAAAGTGAAAAAAATAAAAAATAACTAAAAAACAAATTATAAACAAATATGTACAAACAACAATTGAAAGGAAAAACAAAAACAAATGCATCACACTCCCCAACAATGACACAAAATTGGTAGTACATCATAACACTACACAAAATAACTAAATTTAAAATTATAGCTAGTGATAAGTCTAGGTTGATCCTATAGAGAGTGTGTGTAAAGTTTTTGTAATGAAAAGAATTAGTTTTTACGATATTTAGGGTGTTTTTTATTTTAAAATAATAAAATTGAATGAAATTAAACTAACAAAAACTAATTAAAACAACTAAAAACATGATAGAACTAATGAATAGGTTTCAGAATCTAGTTCTCAGTTCAATGTCGACCTACACACGAATAAGAATACTCTATTGTATTGTTATTCTCACAGCTCTCCTACTAACTATTAATCGTAGGTTAACAATAAGCTCTGTTAACCCCAGTTTTCCCTTAAATCATGATGAAATAAAAAAGCTCACTTAATGTAACCGTCAAATAAACTATAGGAATATCTCTAGATTTAGTTAGATAGCCATATTATAAGTTAGGAAAATAGATTAATCAAGGTAACAATCATATAAGGTAAGGTTATTATCCTCGGTTATGTTATCCTTAATGATTTTAAAATATTAGTTGCCATAAATGAATCCAAACGTAACTATTACATATTGTATTTAAGATTTGAGCAATGGGTTTACATAAAAAAATCTACAGGAGCATTAAGATCATTCTTACATAACACCAATTCAATGAAAATAACATAAAATAAAATAATCATAAGAGATAAAGAACACAATACAAAATAGAGAGTTACCTAATGTTGGATTGGGAAAAGAAAGCATGCCATATTTGGAGAACCAGTAGATTTCAAAACTTTTTAGCAATCTTATTTGTAGTTGAAGCAATATATCCAAATCATCATGCCAATCTATATATGATATGGTATGAGGATAATAATAAACATAAAGAAGATAGTGATATTATCGACTCCTTCGCTACAACTTTAATTTCTCACTGCGCTATCCTCCACTTCTTCTTGTATCAGAACCCTCTGCTTTTGAATCATTTTCTTCTTCAATCTATTCTCTACTTATTGTTGTATCCTCAACCAATTTGATTTACCTCTTGTCCTTCAAGGACAACTTGGTTAACAAAATCCTTTGGTGGGAAAGGAGAAGAAATGTCTGGAGGAGATTTTTCTTAGAAAAATGAATAAAAAATGAGACTCTTCTCATGCAAATTTATGCTCACTTATGCACGAAAGGAGAGAGAGAGTCAAACTATGCAAAAACACCTTCTTACACCCTCAATTTCGGTTATGCATGGAATGGAAGAAGAGAATAGCATCCAGTGCATCACTTTTTACTTTAATTAATCATAAAGAAGCCAATAAATGAGACTCTTCTCAATAATCTTTAAGATGGCTATATGAAAAGACTATTAACCTAAATATGACCTACCAATTTCAGTTTTTGAAGATGGAAGAGAGAAGATGATCCATCCAATGCAAATCTTTCTCTTTTAACCTAATCAATGCTAATAGGTTATATGTTAACATTAAAAGATACCATTACACCATTTAATGGTAAGTTCATAACTCCATTTAATGATGATAAACCATCATAAAGACCATCTTTATTCAGAAATTTAATGTCAAATTTGCAGCTGCACAGTCAGTCCATTAAAACTGAAATAGCTACTCCTTTCTTTAAAACATTTGTTTTAATATAATTAATCTAATCAATTACATTAAACCAAAGTCTAGCATACTTATAAATGGACATTTGGCCTTTTAATTGACCATTAATTAGTGCAAGCCCAACATTCAATTATGGGCTTCTAAAACCTCCATTTATATTTCTTACTTAGATTGATAACCTTCCTTAAAGCCAAGTGGGGAATCTTATTGGACTTTGATAATTCAATCTCCAATAAGCCTAGAATTAATTTAATCTCATTAGAATTAATTCTAGCTTATTAACTAAATGTCATTCCACTAAAGATACTTAGTTGTAATCTTGAACTATTAAATATTATGAGAACACTTATCTTATGTCCAATTGCAAACCTTACTTAGAACCTTATTATAATGGTCAGCAAAACAAAGGGTAAAATTACCGTTTTTCCTTTATGTTGGTTTTTGCTTCTAGAACTCCCGTTTTACTTTATATGGTGATTAACACACAAGATCTCATCTTGGTGTTAAGACTTGATATGTAGCTATTCCATCAAACTACTGATGCCAATTTAATCACCAAATCTCCTTAAATCATCTAGAAGTGATGATATCACTATAATCTCTTTATTTGAGTGAACATTCCCTGATATATGTTTCAATTAATAATTCCAACATGTAGACACTAGATTAATACTCTATAAAAATCCATTCCAATCATATCAAGAATTATAATGAAACACATATGAGTTCACCACTCATCAAGATTGTGGTTCATAGTAAGCGAATGCTTAAGTTGTATGTTTTAAGATCAAAGTAACGGTCCACTTTGTTCTTGAAAACATATTTGATTCTAGATTCATTTAATAATGCTAATATCAATAATTAACTACTATCACCTTATGAAACTCATCATTCCCTTGAAGTAGACTCCTTTATTTGTAAAGAGATAAATCGCAACACTACAGTCTAAACCATAATCAGGCAACCAACTTGATTATTCAATTGTTAATCCATTAATTTAGATTCTAATAATATACATGTTTCCCATACATCTCTATGTATATGTATATTACTTAAAAAAGAATCTTGGTACCTTATCACTAGATATGTAATGCTCATTAAATCCAAACTCTTTTATTTTATTAATAATAAATATTTCTATTACGAAACTATAACTCAGGAAGATTAAGGTACATGTAAATGTGCTTGCTTTCAATGGCACTATATTTACATAACTCTAACAATCTCCCACTTGCCCTAGAGCAAGTTTGACATATCCCTCATTCCCATCCTTGCTAGGTGACCCTCAAAACTCTTTTGACATAGCATCTTCGTAAACGAATCAGTAAGGTTTTGCTCCGTAGGAATCTTTACCACATCCACCTCTCCATGTTGATTTATCTCCCTTATGAGGTAATACTTTTGCTCAATATGTTTGGTAGCTTTGTGATTCTGAGGTTCTTTAGAATTAGCCACTGTCCCACTATTATCACAATAAAGTGTAATGACTTTTTCTACCTCTAGAACTACCCCCAAATCATTTAGGAACTTCTGGAGCCAAACTGCTTTCTTTGTTGCTTTAGAAGCAGCATCATACTCAGCCTCCATAATCGAATCAGCAATACAAGATTGCTTGACACTTCTCCAGACTGTGGCTCCACCTCCTAAAGTAACTATAGAACCAGAAGTTGATTTCCTTGAATCAACATCTGATTGGAAATTAGAATCTGTATATCCTGTTGGAATAAGATTACTTCTAGAGTAAACAAGCATTAAGTTCTTCGTCCTATGAAGATATTAAAGTATACACTTAACTGCCGTCCAATGTTCCATTCATAGATTGGACTAAAATCTACTTACTAGTCCCACTGCGTAACAGATATCTGGTCTAGTGCAAAGCATTGCCTACATCAACTCCTAACTATCGAAGCATATGGAATGTTACACATGTGTTCAACCTCCTTTTGGTTTTTAAGTGCTTGCCCCTTTGAAAGTTTGATTCCATGTCTAGTAGGTGTGAAACCCTTCTTTGAATCTTGCATGGCGAACTTATTGAGGATATTCTTAATGTAGGTTAATTAAGGCAAGGCTATCTTTTTGTTCTTACGATCCCTTATAAGTTTGATCCCTAGAACATAGTTAGCCTCTCCCAAATCCTTCATTGAAAACTATTGCTTCAGCCATCCCTTAACTGTAGATAACATTCCCACGTCATTCCCAATAAGTAGAATGTCACCAACATACAAGATTAGGACCTTACCTTCTTGTATTCTTTTATAAACACAAGTCTTATCTAGGTTTTGTATGAACCCATATGTTTTGATAGACTTATCAAACCTAATGTTCCACGACCTAGATGCTTGTTTAAATCCATAAGTGAACCTTTACAACTTACACACCTTATGCTCATTTTCTAGCTCAATGAAACCTTCTGGATGGGCCATATAAATGGTCTCCTTAAGATCCCTATTAAGAAATGCAATCTTGACATCCATTTTCCATATTTCGTTATCAAAATAGGCTGCTATAGCCAAAAGAATCCTAATGGACTTAAGCATGGCAACTGGAGAAAAAAACTCCTTATAGTCTATACCCTCTTTATGAGTATAGACTTTAGTTACCAATCTAGCTTTAAAGGTCTCTATCTTTCCATCCGATCTTCTTTTCCTTTTGTAGATCCATTTACACCCTATAGATTTTATACCTGGTGGTAGATCTATAAGGACCCAGACTTTGTTAGTGTACATAGAATCTATTTTTGATTCCAACGCCTTGAGCCACTTTTCTACTTCAACATCATTAATAGCCTGGGTTTACGTAAAGGGATTCGTCTCTTCTTGGCCTGAAATGGTGATTAAGCCTTCTTTTAGACATAGATGCCTTGTCTCACAACCCTCCCATTACATCTAGGCATAACTTGATGTTCATGTTGCACTTCCAATTCAACTCTTGATTCCATTTTGACATCTTGCTCTGTTATGTCCATATCAACTTTTTGTTTGGATGAAATAGCTAATTCCTTTGGTACTACTTCACTTCTTCCTTTGATATTTCTTACAAACTCTTCCTCTAAGAAGGTCGCATTTTCAACACAAATACCTTCCTATCCTAAGGACTGTAAAAATAGTACCCTTATGTTCCCATAGGATATCCTACAAATAAACATACTTCTAACCTTGGTTCCATCTTTGTGTTTTAGGCATCGATTTGGATGGAGCAAAGTTAGGAAGATATGATGCCGTTTGTATGGCATATCCCTAGAACAATTTTGGAAGGCTAGTGTAGGACATGATTGATATTACCATTTCCAATATAGTCTTATTTCTCCTCTCAGCTACACCATTATGATGAGGTGTTTGAGGAGCTGATAAGTTGGAAATAATTCCATTGTCAATTAAATAGTGCTAGAGCTCTTTAGATAAAAACTCACCACCTCATTCCGATCGAAGTTGTTTTAATGGTTTGCCTAGTTGCTTCTAAGCTTCAACTTTAAATCTTTTGAACTTTTGAAAGGATTCATTCTTTTTATGCATCAAATACAAATAGCTATGTCTTGAGTAATCATCTATAAAAGTTATCAAATATTTGCAACCTCCTCTAGCTTGTACGTTCATAGTGCCACACACATTAGTATGTACCAGGTCCAACATGCATTTAGGTCTGTTTTCTTTAGAAGGAAATGAGGCTTTGGTCATTTTTCCTTCAATACAAGATTCACAGGTGGGTAATGGATCACTATCCAAGCCCATAAAGATCCCAATGTTTACTTACCTGTCAAGTCCTATCTAATTGATATGACCCATTCCTAAGTGCTACAGATATTTTGAATTAATGCTAGAGTTATTAGATTATCTTGGTTTTATCAATTCTGTGGTGTTTAGTAAACCTGACATAGGTTTTACAAAGAACAATCCCTGTTTAATTATCGCATCACAAATAAAATTTTTATTCTTATATATTGAAACAACTTTTACAAAATATAATAAGGAATAACCAAATTTTATAAGACAAAAAGTAGAAATCATGTTCTTTACATTCTTTGGCATGTAATAAACATCCTCCAAATATAACCTATGATCACTGGGAAAATCCTAGATAACTACTCCCATTGATTCTACTGAAACATAGGAACCATCTTCTATCTTGACTTGAAATTGACCTTTAGGTAGTCTTCTACTTTGCTGGAACCCCTGTAATGAATTAAAAATATGGTCAGTGGCTCCTGAATCTAATATCCTACAAACAGATAAATCTGCTACATTTCTAGTTCCTAACAAACTTAGGAAACCCATACCTTGTTTGCTTTTTAGGTACTCAAGGTAGACTGGACAGTTTCTTTTCTAGTGGCCCACCTCATCACAGTGGAAACACTTTCATTTGATGTTGTCTTTGGCTTGCTTTCTCATAGGTTGGTCTTGACCCCTGTTTGGGCCTTCTTTTCCATTGAACCCTTCTTCTTCTGCTTGCTGTTACCCTTGGGCTTTGAAGAAGATGCCACATTAGCTTCGAGCTCATGACCTTTGATATTCAATATCTCCTCCATGCTCTGGAGGGTATTCATCAACTCACTCAAGGTGTAATCCTTGCTATTGAGGTTATAGTTCAAATTAAACTACTGAAAAGAAGAGTTTAAGCTCCTGATGATCATAACCATTTGTATGTCCGCATCCATATCTACCCCAACATCTTAGCCTTAGTGATTGCAGAGATTACCTTCATCATGTAATTCTACACTAGTCCACCAGGTTTCTATATGAGATTATGAAAGGTTTGGATAGATTTCACTCTTACAGACCTAGTCCTCACACCAAACATCTCATATAGGTGATGGACCATTAAGCTAGTAGTTTTCATACAAGCAATTTTCTTTTGCAACATGCCGCTGACAAAAGCTAGAATATAACACTTAGTAGTCTTGTCAGCATTCTACCAACGCTCATATTGTTGGACTATCTCAGGAGTTGAATCTCCATTCATTAAAATTGTTTCCATTTTCCAATTTGTTATTTGACAAGAGCAGCGTGAGTGGACTCATTTTATGGTTGATAATGTCTGAAAATATAAATTATTAAAACATGAGCATACTAGTCAACAATATTGGAACTTTGTCTAAAAACGTGATGCATGTATAAATGATGATAATTTTAATAAAAATTAAAAAATTAAAACATTATACGATGGTTATTTTTCTTATCTATAATGGACTAAGAAACAGTGGGCCATCTTATCCATTAAAAGAAAAACTAAGACCCACCCACTCAAAAAACTACTAAGCATCTCATGCCTAAGTTTTTGAGAAGCATCATAATTTGGTCCATACTTTTACCAATAGAGCTACAGCGGGCAGTTTATTGATAAAAGAATGTTGAGTGTTTAAACATTTGATTCGGTCACTAAAGCTACTTGCAAACCATGCCTCGGTGGGAGGTCACATTTGCTACCAATAAGTGAACTTATCCTTAAGGAGACCCAAACCATGCAAAATCTAGGATTCATGCCTTTCGATGGGGAGTAGCACTTCACCACATGAAAATGGGCCATCATTTGGAGACCATGGACTCTCACATGAGAATCCTTTCCCACCCAATCTTTTTGGGTTTTAAGTTTTAAATACCATCTTGTCTAGATGCAATTTATTATCCATCATGTATTGTTTCATTATATATCTCATACATATTGAATGCATGGCAAGGCTTAGGATTGACAATTTTCTAAATGACATGCAATCACATAATATCATATATAATTTTCATTCATTTCTCCATTCATCACATGAACTAATTAAGCCACTTTTTATTGTCCATCCTAGAAACACAAAAATAATTACAAGCCTTTTAGGCCCAAAATATTCTTCTTGGACTTGGATGTTTTGGTTCAAACTCTTCTCTCACATGATCCGACCCATTGGGTAAATAAAATGTAATGGCATTTATAAAAACCAAAATTTGTCACTTTGAAAATAAAAATTCTAGCACTAGATTTTCATAAAACCAAATCTTTGTCATGACAAAAAATTCCAGCACTTGTTTTCATTAAAACTGAAACTCATTCCATTAAAACAAAAAACCAGCACTTAGTATTTTATCAAAACCAAAACTTGATTCCTTGAAACAAAAATCCAGCACTTGTTTTTACATTAAAAAACAAAACTAGATTTAGCATCTTTGTTTTCACAAAACTGAAACTATTCCAATACACAAAAGGATACATCGAAACCTTTACCTCTCCATTTCTTCAATCCACGGCTGCTCCATCTTCATCATTACATCAATTTTTACATTGCAAACTCAAACAAAATAGGAAAATGAAGCCAAGGATGAAACATGGCGATGATAGACCACCCTCCTTGTTACAACCAAATGAAGAAATCTTACTTGGTAAATTTAACTTCTATGGACCACCAAAAGAGCAACACATACACCATATATATTTCTATCACATAAAAATATGCAGCATACAAAAAATGATTGTCAAGCGATGCATCAGAAAGATGTGGAAAAGAAAGAAAAAGGAAGCAATAAATTTTCTTTTAAGAAAAATAGCAAAGAAGACGTCAAGAACGAGAAGACCTCTATCATTTGCTATGAATGCAACAAACCAGGACACTACAAGTCTAAATGTCCATTGCTGAGAAGAGAACTGAAGAAAAATAAAGGAAATAAAAATAGTATGATGGCAACATGGGAAGATTTAGATTCATCCAAATCTAATTCTGACTCAGAGGCATCAGAACAAGCAAATATATGCTTGGTAGCTAAAAATGACGGTGACGAGGAGGTAACTTCTAACTTTAATGAACTTCAATATGCATGTTTAGAACTGTTAGAAGATTCATATATCATACCGAAATAGTATAGATCTCTAAAAAGAAAGTTTATTGAAAACTTGAGGAACATGGAAGTGTTAAAGAAAGAAAACATCTGCCTTAAGAAACAAGTAGACGATATGAAAAAAGTCTGTAGCGATAGATCTGAGGAAATTAGCCAGTTGAAACATAGGATTAATTCTATATCAGTAGATTTATCAACTTTTGCTAAAAGTACGAAGAGAATGAATGACATGATCAGTAATTATCGACACCCGAATGACAAGAGTGGTCTAGGGTTTATTAAG
>JAOSBN010000146.1:17681-31038 GCA_027563595.1 Erythroxylum suave
ATATATGAAATTAATCCTTAAAATAATTATAAAGTTATAATTATTTAAATAAATATATAATATATATAAGAAATTAAGCCTTAAAATAATTATTAACTTATAATTATTTAAATAAATATATAATTAAAATATTGCTTAACTAAAAAATAAAGAATGAAAATTTAAAATTTTTGAATTAATGAAAAGGGAAGGAAAAAGAAAGCAAAAAAAAGAAAAACGAAAAAAAATAGAGAAATAGTGATAGTGTTGCTACAGTGTTCCTCCAAATTTGGAGGAACACTGTAGCTCTCCTCCATTTTGGAGGAGAAATTGGCGTGGGATTTGAGTGGATTTTCACTCCAATTTGTCGTTTCTCCTCCAAAATGGAGGAGGGTTGGAGTTGCCCTTACCAGAAAAAAAATTAGCAACCGTAAAAATGAACCATAAAAATGAACTGATGATTATCAATAATTATTTTTATTAAATAAAAATTGTTTATATAATATTGAGTGATTGTTCATATTTTATTATCTATAATAGTAATGTTAATAAAAATGATAATTATTAATCTTCTTCTTATATATTAAGAATTAGTAAATAATAATTATGTGATTAAAAATGATAATTATTAATCTTCTTCTTATTAAGAATTAGTAAATAATAATTATGTGATTAATTATTCCTAACATATATTCTTTGGCTATCTATATGCAATTTTTCTTTTTCTTTTTTACCAAAATTTCTTTCAAGTCTTTATATTTACTCAAAATTCCCTTTTATCTTCTTTTTATAACATTTCATGGATGTAAGTTTGTTATCTTCCCTCTATTCTTTGTATATTTTTAAGGCCTTCGACTCTAAACACCAGCGCTTTATCAAAATACTTATTGAAATTAAGTCACTAATTTTGTTGGATGTTAAATATATAATTAGATTTTGGGTGATCACTACCTATAATAGAACTATATAGGAACAAAGACTATACCTTTTTTTTATAAATCTTATTCAAGTCTTTTCCTTCAGTTTTTGTACGTGTAAATAATAAGCGCTTGCTAGAAAGCATCAAAATTTCTTGCAAGCTGTGAGATCCTAGAATTTTCCACATTGTAATTTTAATTGGAAGATTGTTTCATATTTATGAATTTGATATTGAATACTTAGAAGGTGAACCATTGATTAATTATGGTAATATCAATTAAATAAAGAAGAAAAATTTTGATAGAAAAGCATGTAGGTTCAATATGGTGTCAAATTGAACACTATTTAGTATCATGAGTATATAATGTGATAGAAATATCATATTTAAGTGATTCAAAGGTATATGAAAAGTTAAGAACGCTTTTTATAATTCACAAGAAGAAACTTAGCGTTAATTTCGGCTTATCCGTCAACCAATGTATCATATTGATCGACCAATATAGGTTAGAGAAGGTGAAAATAATTGACAATGGCAACTACTGGTCAATCAGTATATTTCAAAATTACTTTTCTGAAAACAATTTTGAAGTCTTTAGGTTAGTTTTAACATAATAGAAATAAATGAGAGTAGTGAGATAGATAGAGGGACAAAAGAGAAGCTGGTCCAAAAATGAGGAAAAAAAAATTTAGTGTGATCAATCAATATTCATAAAAAATTAGGTAATATTTGGTCAAGTTTTCACTTCAAAAAAAGGAATTTCATGCACATTACTATGAGTAATAGGTGACATTATGTCAATTAGGTTCGTAGGATTGTGTGTTTGATTAAGTATCTATTATTCATTGTCATATCATCTATTTGACAAATATTTTCAAGCTTTTATTTATTGAAATTAGGAAATAATGGTATAAATCTATATAAGTGATATAGTAGTTAGATTTTCGTAAAGCTAATATGTTTGAGAGTTTTAAATTAAAATTGTGAGTATGATTGTGTATCATAATTCGCACGTAGTTATGTTTTAAGTGATTTTTGGTTAGCGTGTCACAAAGATATAATATATGATGGATTATATACAGTTTTTTGTCATAAAGTTGGTTTCCTAGGTATGATTGTTTTTTCACTTTTTCTCTAGATGCATATGGTAATTAATGTGTGGCTTAGGTGAGTTATTTGTATATGATGCATATGGTGAGTTATGGATGGTTAAGTCAATGCAGATATTGACTAGTGATTGTCAGTGTTAAATAAGTGCGTGATATAGTTATGGCTAGCACAGGTAACTACGAGTCGATCCCACAAAGCCAATAATTACCAGTAATTACCATTATCCTATTATTCAGTCTACAAATTGAGTATTGGAGGTTTATAAATAAAAATAATACTTAAATAGATAAAATGAAATAGGAACCAATAACGAGCAAAGAACAAAGAAAATCACTTCGAATATAATCAATGTTAAGAATTAATATCTAGGTAATGAATCCCTCTAAAACCTTTAGATAATTAACCTTTTATTATGTAGTTGTTTTTATTGACTATTTGATCGTGAAAATTCTTACCTTATGTTAGTAACTTTACTAAGACTACTAATAACTAATCTTGGTCTAATGTCTAAGTAATGAATCCCTCTAAGAACTTTAGATAATTAACCTTCTATTATGCAGTTGTTTTATTGACTATTTGTTCGTGGAAATTCTTACCTTATGTTAATAACTCTACCAAGACTACTATCAACTAATCCTGGTCTTATTAACCAAAATTCTTTAGGTTAAATTTTTTATGATTACTTTATCGATTTATGAATTCCGTTATTAGGTTTGACCTTAATCTAGAGGATTTATATTGATCTGTCTCTAAGTTTGCAATCAAATCCTTTCAATTATGGTAGATTTATTCATAAACAACATTTCTCAATCTCAATGTTATGAAATCAGATTATGTACTAATATTTTTGATCTGTTAGAACATACATTAAACACATAATTGAATCAGAATAGACTAATCAAAACAATTGCATTAAATAAAAGAATCAAAACATATTGTAGAACAAACTAGACAATAAAGATGTTTAGTTACACATGCTAGAACATTAAATCAAGCATAAGCAGGGAGAAAAATGAATAAAAACAAAGAGTTCATAATTTTATATCTCCCTTTCTTTTATCTCGAATATTCTTGCAAGTATGAGGTTTGATGCTGTATTCTATTAGATCTGTTGATGATTTCTTTGCGTTTTCCATGTCTCTGGATCAATATTGTCCCTTTTAAACTTTCTCCATTTATGTAATCACCTCTCAAAGTCTACTCTTCCATTTTACCTCCGCTCATATCTTTTTATAATAATTTTTAGGGTTTTTAGGAGATACATAATCTGATCCATGAGCGTGTACTAGATCATGTATATTCCAAAATCTCTAAAATTTGAGATCCTGCACAGGCTATGAGATGTACATGACCATAAACATGGTCGTGTATCCCTTATTTGCTTCAAATCTTCATTTTATATTGCATTTTCATCTCAAATTTTCTCCTTTTAGTCTATAAAGGCAATTGTAACCTATAAATGCACTTAGAGCAAATTAAGTACCAAATAGAAAATAAAAGTATAAAATATCAATCAAAATCCATCAAATATGGATGTATAAGTATAGTCAAATATACATCTATCAAACATTCTTACACTTAAGCTTTTGCTTGTCCTCAAACAAACTATAATCAAAATTATAAATCTTACAATATCCATCCTTCATTAATCTTGATCTTTCCATTAATACTATAAATCATTATGTCATATTGAATCAAATTAACGTACAATTAGAGTCAAATTATCCTAAAATTAAATTCCTCAGTTAATATTAATAGTAATCACATCGATAATCACATTGAAATCGAAAGCATAAGCCTTTACACCCTTACCAAGATTTCACTCAATGAACTCAAGTGTTTAGGTTGAAAAGTATCAAAACTCTCAAATCAATGCATATTAGAACTCTTACCATAGGCTTACAATATTATCACATCTCCACCAGTTACGTATAAACTAGAAACAAAAATCGGACGGTCGTTATTCAGGTTGTAATAGGGCTTAGGTTAAAAGGACCCATCTCGCATTTCCCCTTCTAGAACTCAAGTGGAGCTCTCCTAGCAACCCCATGGTAGCCATTCAATTGATATCTAACTCAACTGAAGGGGTTCTCACAAAGTCAAGTCGTTTAACTATTAAAAACCTCTTATACTTTAACTTTCAAAAGAGCGGTGGGAACTTTTTTCTATCTATCATTTTATTGAAAATTTCACTAGCATAACGACTGTTTTTCTAATATTCCCAAATTTCAAAAACCTGCATAACATATTTTAAAACACTTATATTGTTTCATATAGCAACTCAACTCTTGGAATGGGGCCTCAAGTCCACAACGTAAGCAATCACAAACATATAATTCTAAACATTTTAAAAATGTCTTTGACGATCAAAGCCTTCGTAGTTCATTGAATAAAAGATATTTGCAGTTCCACTAATATTCACAAGATCACAATTTAAAACCCTTCTCAAATATACTTTACAACATATATTCAAGCAACTAAACAATTTCAAGCAAACACAAATATAAGAAAGATAAGACAAATACAGCAACAATCGAGGATATAACTAATCCTACTGTGGAGTCTCAATTACTGCAATACCTATAGGCATACCTGGGGTAGTTTGTTGAAAAACATAAAAATAATAGTGAGCTAAACAAGCTCAGTGAGTGTTAATTAATTTACTAAAAAATTAAACTTTTCATAACAACATAACTGAAATATTCCCATACAATAATAAAACTCATGGTAAAATACTTGTCATAACAATTCATTCGTGCATCATAACAATTAGTACTCAAAAACCATTTCGTAAAACACAATTTCAATGTTTCTTAAATACTATTTCGAAAGGCTTTTTCGAAATTAAACTCATCATATAAAAGTTTCCATTTTCTATTTTCCTTTTTTTAACCAATAAATAGTGCTGGCAATAAGTTTTCTGAAAACTTTTGTACTGAAAATAAGTCAATCACTAGAATTGGTATCATACGGTATCTCTCAAAATTACTTTTAAAAATAAATAGTTGTGGCATTATTATTTCATGACTTTTCTTACTCAACGTAGCCCATCACTAGTTTCTTTACCATACGGTACACTAGACCTAAAGTCACGAAGCTAGTTCTCCATCGCTTACCTACAACCGGTTAACCACTAGTTATAGAACTGGCTCTACGCCACTTATCCACAACAGGTTAACTGCTATAGGCCGATAGTTACGGAGTTGATTATGCTTCATTTAGCTGTAACAAGTCATGGAGCTAGTTTTATATTGCTTACCCGTGATTAGTTAACTACTATTTACAGAGCTGGTTATACATCGTCTACTCATAATAGGTTAATTGCCAAATATATACCCATATAATAAAATGTATAAAGCCTAGCAGTGTACCATAAGCAAAAAACAACTCTCACATTTATAAATCATCTTAGTTTCTAAATCGAGTACGGGATGATTCATAATTGAATTATTTCAATGTAACTCTTAATCATATATCAATGTAACTCCTAATCATATATCAACGTAACTCTTAATCATATAAAATTTAACTTTCAAATTAAAACTCATATATTGCCAAAGCATACACTTACGCTAGCAATATTCAATTATAAATATCATTTGCATAAAACTCAGCATAAATGGTGATCAAATGAAAACTATTTGCATAAACTCAATTTAAATTACACTCACAACTTACTAGTCCCCATAAATAGAAATCATTTGCATAAAGTCAATTTAAAGAACATTTACATGTCATTAATTCTTTTGTAAAGAATTTAGTCATATAAAACAATTAAAATACACTTATTGTTTTGCAAACTTAGCTCTAAGCACACTCACGCATTCGGCGGCTCTTCTTTACCTACACAAAATGCATTTCCTTTAGACATTTATTTCCAAATTTAGAAATAAGACATTAAAACTATAGTTCGATTAACCAAATTCGAGATTAGTATTTAATCACGTAATACTTATGCTAATTGTATTTTTGCTTACTTCTGTAAGCTAATCTATTGGTCTCCATTTCCAAATATAACTTCAAAAGTCACTTAAATATCATATTTTACCCATTCTAACTTAGTAATTTCTTCAAAACACAATCTCGCCTAATTTAATTCACCATATCACAATTATGCATAATGATTCATGGTTATGACCTTTGTCCAGAATCTATACCTCTACTTTTTCTTTAATTTTCACATGTCAAATGTTCAAATTAGGTTTTGAAGTCTTCTATACATTTGTTCCCTTATGTCTCTAGTTTCCATAACATTAAAAACATGCAATTGCATCTTTTAAATCATGAAACATGTACCAAATATCACAAGATGCTTCAACACAGGGACAATATCAGGTGACCATAATCAATTTCAATTTTCAATATCATTTAGCTAGAATTAGTCTAGGTCTCCTCTATAGATTTTGATTAATATTTCTTAGGTCTCATATCCAGTTGGAATCACCCGATTTGGAGGTCTGTAGGCCAAGTTATGGTCAAAATAATAAGGTTAGTTCAAGTGAATCAGGAATCAAAGGCAAAATTTCACTAAACATAACTCTTTCTCTTGTCATATTCAACCCTTAAATGCTTCCAAACTTATTATCTACTCTATGGCAAGTCAAAAATAATCATTAATCTTACATGATTCTATCCCACTCAAAAAGCCCAAAACTAGAAATTTTGGTTAAGAAAACTTAAAAATTTATTGTTCATTCTCTTGGGTATTTGACAAGTACCTCCACTTGATCAAGATCTCTCCAATTTATGCTCCAAAACCATGAAAAATGGTAGCTACACTCTTCTTCTCCCTCGTTGGCTGAATGTCCCCTCTTCTCTCTTCTTTTCTCCCTTTTGTTTGGTCTCACAAGTCTATGTTCAAAGAATGAAGCAAATTGTCTTACTTTGGCCCTTTTATACCCTTTAGTGCATTACACACGTCACTCTCCAATTGGTCCTCTTTTAATGAATCATTAATCCACTCACCTCTTGTAAAAAGACCAAATTACCCTTAATGACATGTAAAAATACCAAATTGCCCTTTATGGAATTTAATTCATCAACTAACCAAATTAAATTCCAAAAATATTCTGCAATCGCCTTACTATCAAATTGACCATAAATAGCCTAATTAAACTCAATATTAATTGATTGGATGCTTTTAAAACAATTTAAATGGGTTTAAAATCATTAATACCCATTATTTTCTAAAAACGGTATTTTAACCCTAAACTTTCGACCAAAATTCATCTCTTCAAGCTTATTTTCCGTATCATTAAACTTTAATACATATTCTAAGTATTTTCAAATTTCCAGGGTTGGGTCCCAAAATCACTATTCAAGTAAAAATACTATTCACTGAAATCACTTGGATTCCATTCAAAAATTACTAATTATCTAAAAATACTATTCACTGAAATCACTTGGATTCCATTCAAAAAAGTCACTTAAATCCTTAAAGCACATTTCAGGGATTTTAAAGCTTGTTTGGAGTCATTCTATAGCTTTTTGGATTTTATTAATGTTATAATTCAATTCTTATCTTCTTCAATTGTTCATCAATGGGTGGCTTCAGAATAAATCATAGGCTATCTAAAGGGAGCTCCTACACTAGGGATACTATATGAAAATCATGGACACACTCACTTTGAATGTTTTTCAGATGTTGACTAGGAAAGTTTTAAGATCGGACGAAAATCTATAACTAGCTATTGTGTCTTTATAGAGAAGACTTAGTCTCATGGAAAAGTAAGAAACAAATTGTTGTATTTAGATCCAGTGTAGAATCTGTTGTGGCATAAGCAACATGTTAGATAATATGGATATGTCAACTATTATACATAATTGGTGTTAAAACCTCAATACCAACAAAACTGTTGTGTGATAATCAGGTTGCTCTGCATATTGCTTCTAATCTAATGTTTCACGAAAGGATAAAACAAATTGAAATTGACTACCACTTAATTCGTGAAAAAGCCTAACATAACTTGATTTCTACAAAATATATCAAAAATGGAGGGCAACTCGGAGATATCTATACAAATTCCCTAATTGGTACTCGAATCAATCAAATTAGTAACCAGTTGGGCATGATTAATTTCTATGCTCCAACCTAAAGGGGAGTTTTACATATTTAGCATTAATGTCATTTATTCTAGTATTTATTATAGGGATTATAATCCCTTTACCATAGGGACAACATTCCCTAAATTAATCTTGTCAATATGTATATATAACCTTACTTCTATACGATGAAAATATCAAAAAATACAAACCTATGTCTATCTTACAGTTAGCAGCAAGTGAAAAAGTTTTTAAATAGTAAATGCCTTAAGTTTAAGTAAGCCGATTAGCAACCAGGCAAGCCTTATAGCTTTCAAGTGATCTATAGGAATTGTTCTTGACGATAAACACTACATACACTCAACTTATGTTTTCCCTCCAAAATGATGTCCATCTTGCATCGCACATATTTCATTCTTTTGCTGAGATTGAATTTGTAAGGGCATCGAAGATAGATCCTTATTTTTATTATTTGAGACATCATTGGTTTTTGAATCAAGATTATATAAAAGTATCATCATTATCAGGGTTAACCATAGTCTCATTTTTTTGTGAATATCAAAAAACTAATCTTCACTACATATCTTCCCTTAAAGATGAGGTGAGAGGAAAAAAAGTTTCTTAAAAAAGGGTGACATTTATAGAGAAAAAAATCTTTTGGACATTCGATCAAAGAACTTATACCTTTTTTTAGTGGAAGGATACAACAATAATAACAACATCCAGTAGAAATCTTGTTGAGGAGCAGGGTTTGGGTAGGTCTAGTGGTATGTAGCCTTACTCCTAACTAGTTGAAAGGTTGCTTCCAAATTGACCCATATGAAGGAGATAGAAAAAAAGAAAAGAAAAGAAAATAGAGTAAATATATAATAAATAATAAATAAAAATAGTAATGAAAAATACAAGTTAAAAATGATAATAAAAATATATAATAAATTGGCTTTTAAAATATGATAAATAAATAAATAAATACTTTAAAATAAATAAATAAAAAATAAAATAAATTATATATATTAAAATAAAAATACTATTGGTATTAGTAAAGAAGATGGTGATGGTGATGATAATGATAAAAGTAATACCAATACTAAAAATAATATTATTAAGTTTTTCCTTATTATTGTCATAAATATGAACAAATGCAGTATACCAAATACTTTAAGAGGAAGATCATGCGATAATTGAGACGAAGGAAAATAATTATTTAAAAATAAGATTTATTTGAAAATTTAAAACTTTTCAAGGCATCCTATTGATCAAATATGTAGTTGTTATGATAGCCTTACCCTATAAGTACTTAGGAGATTTATTTGAAAACATTAAATATCTTGTGATTGATTTCTAACAGATGTTTATTTGTCCTTTCTACTATTCTATTTTTTTCATGAGATGTTAATACATAAGCTTTGATGAACAATAAATTTTTATTAAAAATCCTTAAAATCTTGTTTAAATATTTGTTTCCATTATCGCCTCTAAAAGCTTGAATTTTGGTTTTAAAATGTGTTTAGATCATCTCATAGAAGTACCGAAAGAGTTTCTCAACATCTAACTTCTCATTAGGTAAAAATAATCAAGTAATTCTAGTATGGTCATTAATGGAACTTATGAACTATCCTTTTTTAGTTATGGTTTTATTATCAAAGTTCCCTAAATATCACTATAGATTATAGTGAAGGATTTTATAGCCTTGGAAAGTTGTGTTGGGAAAGATATTTGATGATGTTTGGCAATTTGTAGTCACTAAAATAATGATGGATCTTTGTTTAAAAAAATTTGGAAACAAATGTGACATAAAATGAAAACGTGGATGTCCTAATATAAAATACCATAAGATAATTTTTCTCTCACAAAGCATTAAAGTAGAATTAAGACAAGTTCTTTAGGATTGCCTATTTGAGTCATATCCATTTACGAAGAAACAAAGGCCTCCAACTTGTTTAGCATTAACAATCGTTTTCGATGTATTTAAATTCTAAAATTGACAATCACATGAAGAAAGATTAGCTTGACAATTTTGATCAATAATTATTTTGCCGACTGATAACAAGTTATAGGACAATTTTGAGATTAAAAGATTTTACAAATTTTCTATATTTGTTCATTTATGTTGGAAGACGTTTCAGGCCAAATTTAGTAATGTTGGCTTAAAAGGTACGGTTGTCTCCAAATTGTTTTTACTTCCAAATTTTTAGCTTCCTATAGATTTTCTAACATGTTTCTCGTGTATATGAATTATGTTTATAGCGATCACACTAAGGCTTTTTATTGTTTTTCCTTTGTCCCTCAACTTTGCTCCTTTCAATACGAGTGCAGATCCTTCGACCTTCGATCTGGTGCTACTAATCATCACTTTCCACCTCATCTCCTCTCTTTTTATTTTCAAGACCTCTTTGATATAGAATAGTGGCTTTCATCTAATTGTTGATTCAATCCTTCAAGAAAAAAACAAACCTTATTATTTTCTTCCCCTTTTTATGTCAAACACTATCATTCAAACAGTCCCAGTTATCTTCATAATATAGGTCTAATTTTTTCCATAAGGTTACATGTTCATTATAAAACAAAGTATTGTCATGGTATACTTGCTTGGCCTTCCAAGACCTCATTTTTATTTTGAAAATTTGAGAATATTTTTTAATATTCGAATTCATCTGTTGAATCATATCCCATACATCATTTGCTATTGGTAGAAACATATAGGGCTTTTCAATTGCAGGTTTCATTGAATTAATTAACCAAATTGTGATCAAAGAATTTTTTAGCCTCCATATTGTTATATTTGGATCATTCAAAACTGATCTTGTTATCTTTCCAGTCAAATGGTTGAATTTTGCTCTACCATTAATGGCTTGAATTTTTCTCCACAATTAATACCTAACTTTATTTTTTATGCCCATTCTCGGTAATTATAACTATTCAACATGTGGTTCATCAATTGAAATGGCAAGTTATAACGAAGAAAATCACAACTGCATAGTGTGTTTTCCATCATAACACTTGAATTAGTCGCACTCTTACGAATGAAATCATTTTTGGAGGATGAGGAGCTTTTCTCCTAAATGGTCATCACTAGACGATAGTCCATCTAGGACTGATTTGAACGAAGAAAGAAAAAATATTGTGAAAAATTCGTAGCTTTCATACCATATTAAAAGAAAGAAAAGTAATTCTTATATAATCGTTTTGTGAATAGCACAGGAATATAGATATATATATACAGTGCTAATCACCTCTTTAAATCAAGAAGAGTCTATTTATTCTTTAAGCAATAAAATCACATTAATTTAGCCACTAATTTATAGAATATCAACTAATTATCCCTAGAGTTATCAACTAATTATTTCTAGAATATCAAAAAAGACCTATCCAATAAAGTGAGTGTGGTGAATATGAGCATGTACTTCAAACAAGGTTGAAATTGACTTTATGATCGAGCACTTAGTGTTGCAAACCAGTAAGTTGCAAAAATGGTCACTTTCTATTATTGAATCATTTCCAAGTAGTTGATAAGTTCATCATAATAGATTTTGTAAGGATCAGTGGGGATAGTGATCAGAAGAAATTCATGTTCTGAGAATTCTTCCGTAAGCATCAATATCTATAAATTTACACAAGACTTTTCATATTTTCCTTCGAGGTTCTTTATGTCTATTTCTCATTACTAGTTGGATGAGTTTTAGGGGAAAAAAAACAACTTTAAACTCCTAATACAAATCCTACATATATTAGTACCTGAATATATACACACATGATTATATTATTTATATAAGACAAAAGTTAAAAGGAGTGACCTTCTATCCTGCAAGCTATATTACTATCATCAATAAAGGGGGTTCAGTAAAAGTTTAATTTCTGTGCTGCTAGATTCTTATGTTATTGTTCACAATAATAATTTTAAGCTCTCTTTTTTTGGCATGCTAGTTCTGTTTTACTTTCCTTAAATTTATTTTTTTTTGTGAAGTTCTTGTAAAATTCTCAGATAGCTTCTTGCATCTAATTTCCTTTTACATAAATAAGAACAAGATAAATACTAAAAGGAATTCAACCATGAATTTTTTGTGGATGAACATCTATTTTATTCTTTTTGTACTATTTATATATAGAAAAAAGTTTCAAAACTACAGTACTTGTAGGAAATGAAACTATCATAAGAGATTTAATTTGTACTCAATTGTTATTTGAAAATTGTTCTACTGGATTTATTACTTCATTTTCCTTGCAGG
Organism: Erythroxylum suave; assembly: GCA_027563595.1. Classification (NCBI taxonomy): domain Eukaryota; kingdom Viridiplantae; phylum Streptophyta; class Magnoliopsida; order Malpighiales; family Erythroxylaceae; genus Erythroxylum; species Erythroxylum suave. The sequence continues at coordinate 29,955 of JAOSBN010000146.1, forward strand.
TTGGCATCTAATATAAACCTGCTAACCTAAAGCTAAGAACATATAATCTTGTTCATGTTAATGTGAAAAAGGACTAGGTAATTGATGCTTTGGCAAAACCCTTTCCAAAAACACACACACATGGATAGGTACCTATAATTGTTTTACATTTCTTGCTATCGCTTAAAATATGCATAACATAAACTACTCTCCTCTATCGTAAAAATACAATTACATATTATCAAATTAGTCAAATACAATATTATAAGTAGCTGTTATGACCATCCTTATGAGAATGTTGAAGGAGCAATCTACAGGTAGTAGGATCTATTGGATCGCTTATAGCCTGGGAATGCACAATGCGTAGTGGAATGGACCATAGAATTTCGGGTCTTGTGCTTTGGTTAACCAAAATTTCACAACAAGAAGTGTATGGAATTACCTCTTGAAGTGCGCAGATTGGGATTCTTTTCAGATATCTTGATGCTGCAGCTCGCGAATGTCCTCTACCGGTATCCACACAAGGATGAACGATCCAAACAGCAGCTAATGTGTGCTAGAATGTTGTAAAACACTTAGAACACCACACAGTTTTTCTCTCGAGAAAAGGAACGAGTAGCTAGGTGGCTAGGGCTTTTCGTGTATCCTCTAATAAGATATAAGCCCTCTATTTAGAGAGAAGCTCTTATCCCTATTCTTAGTGGGAATGGGATAATCCTATTTTAATAGAATTAGGAATATCCTAATCCTAAACCTATTAGGAATAAGAATATCATAATCCTAAACTCATTAGGATTATGGAAGCCCAATAAGTTCCACATATATTTATTTAGTGCCTAATAAATTAGGCCCAAGAGAATAAGCCCAAATCATATCACTATTTGTGTGCGACCCTGTAGGCTCATTTGATGTTGACAATAGGCTTGATCAAATTTCAAGGCCTATAAGTGATAAGTGGCCTCTAGTAAGACATTATGACTACCCAAATTAAATGAGGATTGGTAATCCGATTTAACACGTAACCATGGTTACAAACTCAGTCCCTTTGTAACACGATATCAAGATTAATCATAAGGCATAGTACATGTCAACCTTTGATTAATCA
>JAOSBN010000146.1:31138-42356 GCA_027563595.1 Erythroxylum suave
ATTTTATTTTAAAAATAAAAAAATTAAAGTTAAACTAATCACTAATTTAAAATTTTGAAAAAGGAGGGAAGGAGGAAAGGGGGGTGAGGGACGCGGGAGAGAAAATTTTCAAAAATTTTCCTTTTTTTTTTTTAAATTAAAAATTTTGCAATTTAGTCGCTAAACTTTTTAATTTTTCCTGTATTGGCCGGTATTTAGCCGGTATTTATAATACCGGCCGGTACTGGCCGGTACCGACCGATATTGGCCTGTACGGTACGTTCCGACCCGTACCGGCCGGTACGGTACGAAATTCTAAACCTTGATTCTATCACTTGTAGTAATTTGATTACTTGTTCGCGTAATTCCCTCCAAAATCAATACAAGTTTTTTTCTTATGAATTCGGGAATTCCTAAAATATTGTGGGGCTTGTTCCCATAAGATCATTCAATGAAGAATGTACAGTGAAAAATGGGCCAATGACCAATGAATTAGGCTGGCTGAAGGCTTGATTGAGCCTTAGGCACACAAAAGGGTTATTACTTTACACATTTTTCCGAGTGACAACAGACAGATTGTAGTTCATTGATATTATAGTTATAGTCATTTCAACTGAAATTGGCATTAACCACAACTATAGTAATATCATCTGTGAACAACTATTAAAAGCTTGATCTGATAAGAAAATAGGATAGGCTCTATAACATTTAGGAAAGGGAATAACATTTAGGAAAGGGAATACATATATATATGTACACATATATATTCATGCATATGTTGTTATTTACCCTTTTTTTTCCCTATAATTGGAAACAAACTCATAGAGAACATTTCCTAGTTCTTCATAAAATTTATAGCAAACACAACCTAATAGAAATTATTCTACATCATGTGGAAGGGGTTTCAAAGGCAACTTGTGATCTCTCAATTTTGATATAATAAAGTCAAGATTCTTGGGGGAGCGGTAACCTAGATATGAAAAACAAAGTCTTAATTGCGTAATATCTATCGATTCCAATTAAGGTCTAGCTTTTTCTTGAGAGTTTAACCAATCTCTATATCTCTTGGAAGAATTTGGATATAGGCATTATTATTCATCCTCTTAGAAAGAATATCATATTAGTATAAACGAGGTCTAAACTTACACATAATATAAATGTAAAAATTACAATAACAAAATTGACCATTACTGTGGTGTAATCCACTATTTAACTCCCCAAGTTTTAGCCAATGCAAACAAGATGGTCATCTCTTTCTACATTATTATTTTAAACTGCTCTCTAAATATAGAGTTGACTTTTGAGTATATGGTGACTTAGTTGGTCAAAATTTTGATTATGCTCTTGTAAACACTGATTAGAGAAATCTATGAACAATATGGAAATTTAATTTCCATGAATGTCGCTCTTGCTCTATGTTGTCTGCCATTGTCCAAATACATCTTCTTACATAAGCTGGATATATTATTATTCAAGATCTAGGTTTTACAAATAAGCTTTTTATTGTAAATGACGCATTTCCGTTTTTTTTTTGGTTACAAAACTTTTACATGATTTGTCATGAAAACAACAATCAACAGACTTGTGAGTTGGTAGTTGTGTGAGTAGAAGACAATGTAGCAAGGGAATCAGGATGAAGGCCATCTGTCCACTATGGCTTCCTCTTCCTTCTGGTGGCAAGTTCCTAATTGTGCTTGAAATTTCTGTACCAAAGATATCGAATTGTGTGCACCTACAGGCAGTCCATAGATTCCAACGCTTGCAGCTGCGGTGGCTGTGACTGTGGCTGTGGCATATTGATATTGAGGTGGTGGCACCCATTTTCCTTTGGCAACTACAAATTGAGGATTCCCATTGTTGCAGATTGTGGGACTTGGTCTTATTTTATGTAAACGGTACTTCTGCAAAAAGGAATCAGATCATTCTCATATTTGATCCAAATTGTGCAGCTTGGACACAAAATTATAACAAGCTAATATTAATACATAGTCCAATTCAAATTGGAAATTTAAGTCTAATGTCTATTTCCAAAGTGAATAGAACAAAAGTAAACTTTCCAACATGACTCTGATAGCACAGGGATGTACCTCTTCTACAAAAGCACCAACTTTTGCGGACAAAGGCAGAGACACAGGGAATCAAGGGATACGTACTTCCAAAGTACGACTCTATGTCCTAGACTTATGACACCATCCCTCAAACAACACCTTTCCAGAGACTATACGCTTCTAAAGGCGAACTGCAGGCCACTGGTAATGTAAGTTCCAGGTATGATAGACAAGACAACACGCCCTCATATGCCCCCTTGGCTCAACGGACTCAACTCTCATCCTTCCTTTTAGGAACCTTACTCCCTCAGTAACTACCTTCTTTCCCCGTTAGTTCTAATCTCATACAATGGAATTGTTTGGCAAAGAATAGTTCTAGACTGTCGTATAGATGTTCTGATACACAAGTTCCTTAAAAGAGGCAAGTGTAGAGCATACGTGTCCTATACCAAGCTAAGAACAACACTATAAGACTATGAGTTTTTAGGGACAAGAGAGAAAGCTTAATCACACATATTTAAAAACTAAGAAAACTTGATTAATCAAACTGTAATGCAAAGCATAATTCAAACCGCCCTTACAAATGAAGAGAAGGCTTGCTTATATAGGCAAACCAAAGGTTATGAAGGTAAAAATAACTAGGGAATCTAATCATGACTATTTTTACAAAAGTAAACAACTTTGTCAAAAGTAAATAGTAAGGAATCTACTTTTCCTAAAGTACACAGTGAAAAGTAACCTACTTTGTACAAAAGTTTTAAAGCAAATAGTTCTAAGACAAAAAAGGAATCTTGGAACAGTAGTTGTGGGGATCATAAAGAAACCTTTAATATCAACTTTTGCTTTAAGCCAAAAGCTCCTCAAAAGGTGTGTCTCTGATGTGAGGAGGACACAAGACATCTATATGCTTTACTTGTCACGAATAGGTTCGTGCCATGATTGAAGGTTGAATGGAAAGTTTGGATCACTTGAGCTGTCATGAGATGTTTTTCGTCATTTACTCAGCTCACATTGATGAAGTTGATGCAAGAACTTTTCTAACTCAGCTTCATGAGGACTGTAAATGTCATCATTAGGGTTTTGGCCATCCCAAAAAGTAGAATTGTCTGGTTATGAAGGACCTGCAATGTTGGAGATTGTTTCCTCTGTGTCACATTGAGGACTATTGGGACCAGGCATATCAACTTTTGGAGCTTCAGGTTCACCAAGTATGAATTCTCTAGGATATGGTCCAACAGAAGTAGTAAGTACTGGTGTGTCAGTCAAATGATTAATCTCTTTGAGAAAATCTAGAAGAGTGAATAAGACACTATTATGACGTCTGGGCCAGTACAGAGATGTTTAATAATGTTTAACATGTGGTAGTGTAAAGTTTACCAGTAGAGAGTTCACAATATAGATGATGGAAAATATAGAAGCTTCTAGTAGATTGTCTTCATTCAGAAGATTTTCGAAGATGATGTTGGGAAATTATATTAGCACACTGTTGCTTCCACAAATCCAAAGGCTAAAACCATTCAAGAAATGTCCATAGTAAGGAACTTCCATTATTGAGATCACAGAGATTCTGATAAAGCTCTAGAGGAGAAAAAGAAATGGCACAGTCATAGAGAGAAGATAATGCCCATAGATACCATAATGGGTTTTCTGTGAAGGGATCGGATAAAGTCAACATATGGTGGTATGGTGCCTTGAGATTAAACATAATAGGATTACCAAAAAGACCACGCTCAAAAAGAGAATTGTGTAAATAATAAAACAAACTCACTCGACAAAGAGAAGGGACTTGAAAAATATTGGTAGGACGTCTAAGAAGAGGAGGAAAGGATTTCTTTATAAACGCAAAAAGAGAAGAACTAGCCATAGTTAGAAAACTAACTAATCACTAGAATGAAAGAAAGCAGGGCTAGAACACACACTTATATAGGCAAAAATTATGCACAAACCATGGGTAGAGAAGATCAGGTGGCCATGGTGGATGTGGTGTTAGCAAGGTAGCAGTGTTAGGTGGACTAGGTTGTCGATTGTCAAGAATTTGAAAAGATAGAAAATTCTGATATATTTGTTTCAAATGCTTAACAGCCTTAGTTTGTTCCAAAGTCCAAGACGGTGGATTCTTTTTCAGAAGCTTAGATAAGCATAAAGTGTAAGCCTCCACATGTGGGATGAAGTCTTTAATATAATTAACAATCCCGAGGAATTGTTGTATCTATTTTACCGAGAGATGTTCATCAGGAAATTGTCATAGTTCTTCTGCAATGTGTGGACCGGGTTGATAGAATCTATCTTTGAATTGCATACCCAGAAATTCAATATCTGTAACGTCAATAGTGCTTTTCGAGGCCGTAAGCATAATCCCATATTGTTGAGTATGATCCAAGAATTTTGATAACAGGACTTGATGTTCCTCGTAGATCTTTGAGAACAGTAGGATGTCATCGATGTAAATAAGTGCACTGTTGAGGATAGGCTGGTAGATCTTTGTAATGGATCGCTGAAACAGTGATGGAGCAACTTTAAGTACAAATGGCATAACAATCCATTGATACTGTGCATTAGGGATGCAAAATGTTATCTTGTAACGTTCTTGAGGGTAAATACCCAATTGCCAAAAACCTGCTTTAAGATCGAACTTGGAAAATATAACAACTTCCTTGAGAAATAGTACTTGTGTACTGATGTTAGGCAAAGGAAACTTATCATCTTGTAGGAATGCATTCAGAGGCTTGTAGTCAATGACTAATGTTTTCTTTCCATGTCTTTGCTTTGAACATTTATTGATATAGAACGTTTGACATCAAATCTTCAAGGTTCATCCTTGGATAAGTTGCTTTTATGGGGTTGATATCCTCATTCTTCTTAAATGGTAGACTCATGAAGAAGTCAGCAATTTTTCACAAAGGATATAGATGAGTAAACTGTGCATGATTTTCAGGATAATATTCCAATAGTTTATCTCTTATAGCAGTGTACTGTGTAGGAATCGAGCTAAGTTCAAACACGTTAGTGAGAGCAGTGTATGGACTGAATAGGTTTCGATACCTGAGGCCTGTGGGTAAGATCTATAAAGGTTAGGTTTTACTGTATACATCCATACCAATCAAGATGTCTGGGCCTGGTAGATTGCTTCCAAGGACTTTGGTCCATATTGTACATTATGGAAAGAATCTGAGACCGATTCTTTTCCTGGATATAAGCCCTATCTTGAATGAATTTCTATCAACTGCTGTAAAATATTCATCATGGGAAGTCCATGAGTCAGAAGGTAAAATGTTGGACTTCATGACCGTATGACTGGATCCAGTATCTATAAACCCAATAGCTCTGATGGGTCGATCATATTTGCCTTGTTGAAACACATGGATCTAAACATAAGGCTTTAGTACCAGTGTATGATCTAACTTCTTGCATGTCTGCTGTATCATATAGATAGAGTCCTCTAACTATACCCCAGAAGAGTCAGAGTCGGATTCTGTAGAAACAGAAACAACAAACTTTGTGTCCTCATCTTCCTGAGATTGCTCCTCAATAAGATCTTCAAAGTTGCTGGATTCATGTATAGGCAGAAGTTTCTCTATATTTTCTAACAACTTGATGTCTTTTTTTGATTTGTAAGGACATTCTCTAGCAAAGTGACCTTGTTGTCCATAAAGAAAGCATCTAATGGCTTTCTGTCGATGAGAGGACTTCTTGAATAATCTCATAAACCTACGAGATTTGAAATGCTTTCCACGATCGACCTTGTGTCTAGGTTTATGTTCATCTTGAGATCTGTGAGACTTTCTCCAAAAGTAGACTTGATGAAGATGAGCTTTCTTCTTACTATGACAATCACAAGTCTTTTTATCTTTGCACTTGATCTGGAGATAAGGCTTTTTGCAAGTCTGTTTTAGAATCGGACCGCCTTTCATGATATTCTTGAATAAGGCATGTTGATCACATAGTTTATCAAGAGATGACAATGCGAGCTGATAGATTTCTCTAAGAGATATATTTGCCATATTACGTTGTAGAGAAACTATGGTCTTTTGTAACTCTGGTTGTAGTTCATCTGGAAGGGATGAAATAAAAGTGTAACAAAGATTCATATCGTTCCATCTATTCAGAAGATAGTATCTGTCTGTCATATGCTTATAATGTCTCTGGATATCTCGCTTATCTAGAGAACAACATTTCATGGAAAAATATTCTTAACAGATCTGTTTATCAATTAATTGGAAGTTACCAATGAATTCCTTATGAATGATACCAAGGAGAGCTCCAGTTTTTGTGACTAGTATGTACCGAAGACGTTGATAGTCATTAATACTTTGCCACCATTCATGCAAAGTACTAGTAAAACGATAAGTGAACTCAGACAAGATGTCCTATAAAGGATGATCAGGTCGAGTCATTTGCAAATCAATCCATACTCCAAACTCATGTAACCGATCTCTTCATTTTTTAGGTGGAAGATCATCAAATGTAAACCACTGACCAGAAGAAGGCTTAGTTTTCCGGGCACCCTATGTAGTTGGATCAGCTTGTGGTGCTAGTGCTGGTCTAGGTCTGAAGTGTTCAGTACCTATTGATTCTGCTACACTTGTTTCAAGTTGCTCTTCAGTAAACTCAGGCATCGTCATAAGAACTTATGAAAGTTCAGATAGGTCAGCAAGCTATGCTGAGTCATTCATTGATGGTTCAGAGATTGACGATGTGATAGATGCTTCAGAAGTGGAGTACTCTAGAGCTTCTGATAGATTATCTGATTGATTTGATGTCGAACTGGACTCTACTGCAGTCTATGTCTCAAAAGTTGCAATGAACATTAGCATGGGCGCTTTATCCTTCCCAGTAGACCTAGAAGGCTGAGACTATTGTTGTGGAGAGCTTGGCCCATTTAGAGAGTGGATACGAACTCCTCCAAGTTTTCTCCACTGATATTTAGGAAATATTGAACTAGATGGTTTAAGACTCTTCTCAAGCTTATGCTTGGATTTTGATTTTCTTGTTGACTTTACTTCAGTTTCCTATGGATGTACATACTGTCTAATCAAAGGATAATTGAACTTGAATATCTTTGAGTAGTCAGCTTCTTCAGGATACTTCTGATACTGAGAAGCTGAATATAAGGGTTGAGTATTTGAAAAGACTGTTGAAGTAGAACCATATACTGTTCTGGTTTGAGCAGAGTGCATATCAACTTCAATCTGTTTAAAAATTCCTTGTATCCTTTGTATCTCTTTTACTTTAAATTCAAATTCAGGCCCCATGTAATGGGCAGAGATGTATTGACGAAGTTCAGCATCAAGATTCTGGATCTGCTATTTGTATGCTTGATACATCTGTTAAATTTGTGTAGTAACTGAATCGACTTTATATTACGTAGTAGTATCTTGTTGACTGATTCCATCTAGCTTTGAATTAATCCTTTTCATAACTTTGTTATGAGCTACAACATTAGATGCCTGCCAATTTAACACTTCATCAGAAGGATTTGATACAAGAGTACCTCGTGAAGTGATTCCTATGGCTCAGATGTACGAGTTAAAGATAACCTTCTGTGATTCATTAGTACTCTTAGATAATTAATGAAAGCCATCCTCGTATGGCCTTACCATCATATAAGGTATAAGAGTAGGAGTCAAAGTGGGAATAGTTGACTTTGGTTGACACGATTCTTTCAGCATCTCATGTAAAGATCTAGGTTGAGATCTGTAGATCTGTTTAAGATGAACTGTAACTATTGAAGCACTATGAGATCTGATGCGTCCAACTTCTGGATCTGGAAGATTCTCACCCTTCAGTAGATGAGATTTTGAGGATATGTTCCCCTCTTTCAGTTGAGGATATTGAGCACAGCTAGACTAAGAGCTGGCTTCATTATCACCCTTCAGTAGGTGATTTTCCCTTAAGCATATTCCAGAGGATGGATCTAGATCATCCCGATGTGGATGATACTGTTGAGAAGGTCTGCATCGAGGTTTGAGCTTTTTCTTCTTGCTTCTCCTTCGATAATAGTCATCATCATCATCACTGTCTGTATTTGAGTTGAGATAGACTTCATAATTGGGCTCACACATGGATGGGTCAGTATCCCATACGAAACGTCCACGATGATGGCTTATGTAGATTGAGTTTCCATTAGGTTTAAAATAATGAACAGGAGGACCATCTGTACCTTCTGTATGTGAAGATACGGGCTGGATAGGTTGAATCATTATGATTGCCTCAGATATAGTGGATCAGGCTTCAGATGTAGAAGATTGGGCTGGATCTTCTGAGTTGGGCCAAGCATAGATGGATCTGACGCTTCCATCTCTTAGAGTTTGCAAAATTGGTGGAGTAGTAGTGTGAAAAGAGTGTCAGTGAGGCGTGTGGAACACCTTCTGGTAATTAGTGATCCATTCTGTTGGCATCAACTTTTCAAGCTCCACTGCTGGTAACTGCTTCGGGGTCTGGATGATAATAGTCTGATCATTTGATCGATCAACAACTATGTATAGTGCATCCGAAGTAGAATTGGGAAAGTTAAGGTCCATCGCATGATTTTGTAGACGGTAGATTATCTGGTGATGTAGAGTAGCCATAATGGCTGCTGGGTCTTGATCTGCTCTAGTGATTTGGATATAAACTTATAGACGTTCAGATAACGTGGGATCATCCAACCTGATGTTGAAATTAGGTGCTATGGTCAATATGACACTTCCGTTGTTGAGAGTTGTCAATAGGGTACCAATCAAGGCATTTTGGTACGTAGTGTAGGCAGTGTCTAGAAGAGATATCCTGGCTGTAGCAAGTATTCCCTTTCTTCCATGAAGAGTAAGAACAAGGCATATTGCTCCAACATGTAAGTGCGTATGGTTCTGCTCCCTCCATAGGGAGATCAGTTCCTTACACCCATGTGCCTGTAGAAAGTCTTATTTGTGAGTCTTCTTTACCTTTGTTGATATCTTTTTGATGTTGGATCTCATCGGTCCTATTGGTAAGGATCGTATTAAGGATTTGGTATTAAAGCTTAATTTTATATTCATATTAGTTCTTGATATCCTTCTTTACATATTTGATATTCTTGTATCTTTATTTCTTACATTCAATATTCATTATTATTCTTGTCATTATTAAAGTTTTATTGGAACAAGTTGTTATTAAGTTCTTGTTCCCTGTTTCTTGAGTTACAAGTTAATAAAAAATGGTTCAACAAAGTTTTGTGAAGAAAAGTTCTAGAAAGTGTTGTCTATAACAAATATAAAGGAATTAGTAATTATATTAATCATTGTAAGAAAATTTTATTTCTATTATATTTATCTAGTTTTTCTTGCTCTTATTGTTATTAATTCATTATGTCAATTTCTTCTTATGTTCTTTATATTTGGTTATATAGAGCACATTTTCCTATAATATGAGTTTTATTATTCTTTGGCCTATAGTTTTGTCTCTTTATTTACTTTTTATCCAAATTTACTTTTTTTGGAGTATTTGACATAAGGGGGAGATTTAAACTAGCTTTCATGATTTAGATTTTCTGGTTTGCAAAGAACATTTTAATCAAGAGCTTAAGTTATGAGTTGAGTGAAATATTAAGAAAAAAACATGAGGGAGTGTTTTTGATACTAACCTTTTGTACATGTACAACATAACTAAAAATTGAATAAGAAACTTGTTGAAAGTTAAGGAAATAGGTGAGAAAAAAGTGGAAGTAGATTAAGATGCCTTTATAAACATCATCTAAGGCCAATAAAAGCAAATTCTTTTATAATTTGGTGAAGTTTAAGATAAGTTGTAGAAACATAAAGCCACTACAATTAGACTATAACATAATCCACTTCCAACTTCGAGGATTGATGACTTTAAGGTGAATGATAGAGTAAAAGGTATTATCAACTACTTGGGAGAGCTCAACCTACGAGGTGGTAGAGGAGGAAGAATATGGAGATAAGAAGGAGGTAAGTTTGGTATAATATTTGAAAGGAAGTATGAAAAAATGGTAAATAGTAAAATGGATAGCATTAAAATATAGATACCACTTTTTATAAGGAAGGTAGATCTATATGCATACTTGGAGTAGGAGAAGTGTGTGAAGTTAGCTTTTGAGTGCTATAATTTTTTTAAAGAGAAGAAGGTTAAACTAGTTACCGTAAAGTTTAGTGACAATATAGTGGATTGGTAGGATTAATAAATTCTCACTGGAAGGAGGAACTAAGAGCTACCTATTATAAATTGAGAGGAGATGAATTTGGTGATAAGGATGTGATTTGTGTAAAGTTACCATTATAAGGAGCTTTACCAAAGATTGAAAATGTTAACTCAAGGTGCCAAGAGCATGGAAGAGTAACATAAGGAGATGAAAGTTTCCATAATTAGGGAAAATATGGAGAAAGATTAAGAGGTGAAAATTGCTTAATTTATTTGTTAGCTAAACTAAGAAATTATCAATATCATTGAGTTATATCATTACATGGAATTGAAGAATGCCTCGCATATTACCATAAAGGTGGAAAACATATTAAGAAGAGGCCTATTGACGTAGCATATAGCGTTTGATTTTTCAAAGGTTGTATGAAACCCTTTGAAAAACCAAAGAAAATTCAATAGAAATTTGAAACAATGTTTTCAAACTGACCAAAAGTTGCCGCAAAATGACTACAAAAGATAACATAAACTCTAAAAGATGAAAATGTAAGGAACTTTAAAAGATGAAAACCTAAGAATAAAACAATCTTTTACTAACAAAACAATTAAAACTATTAAAATATCACTAAAGCTCTTTGTCAGTCTCCTCCACTTGGAAAGGATTTGTTCTCAAGTGCAATGGATCATCGAAATTATGGAACTTGGATAAATCTGCTATGTTGAAAGTGTTGGAGATCCCTACACTATCTGAAAGGTCTATGATATAAGTGTTGTCATTAATCTTCTTTAATATCTATTTTGGTCCATACTTCTTCGGCTGCAGTTTGTTGTATGTTTGTTCCTACGAGAAATCTCTCCTTGTATAGGAATACCATGACTTGATGTTGGGACCCGATCCAGAAATCGGATCCCAACTGACGAAAGAACAGAAAATCGAAGACGAAAAACGGAAGGACATCGAAAGAAAAATTCCGAATCGAATGCGAATCGAAATAATCAAACTGAAACAAACACCGACATCCGTTTTGAACATGAAGCATAGCAAACTCATCGCGTTGGAAACCTTACGACATTTCAAA
>JAOSBN010000147.1:0-46546 GCA_027563595.1 Erythroxylum suave
TTGTACTAGGATTTTGATATCGATGTACAGACAGTACAAGATGACAGATGTATATATTTCTAGTTTTGATGAAATGAGATGAGGAAAATTTTGGTTTCAAAACATTGTGATTTTTATACTGATGTTTTATTATGATGTCATGTGAGGTGTTAGTAATGATTGATCGTAGTTCACTCTTATCATAGGATATGTATCGAAATGACCTGAGGGCGTCCCGGTGTGTACCCTGCGATAAGGGGGTGCTACAGAGACACTCCTAAGACGTGAAACTGGTGAGGTAAGTTAAGATTGTGACATTTGAGCTGCATTTTTAAAATTCAATAGAAGAGGCAGAGTGGCTAGGCCACAACATTATTCTTCTCCTTCAAATCTTGAGATTTCAATTGGGTGAAGGCCTTCCAAGACCTAGTTAATGGAGGAGGGGGTCTTCCAACCCCCTAACCTTAACTTCTGAGGAATACCCAGCTCTTTCAACTGGGTCGAAAGAAAAAAAGTTGCAACTACTCTAATTGCAGCAACTGGCGAAGAGGATGATAATAACCAACCTAAAATCTAGTAGCCTAGAAAGGACAGTTGCACATTCATCCTAAAACGGTCACACTTAAACACTATCCAAATGTTCTGAAAGATGGAGTTTTGTCTCCTCCTAAAGAGCTACTTCAAGTAGAAGCACAAGCATGGTCGCCATCTTTAGTGAGATTTTTTTGGAGTAAATGCCAAGCATTTCCAATATATCATGCTTGGGCTACAGCAAAGTGGGGAAAGAAAGGCCTTGAGAGAATGATGCTCATAGAAGATGGTGATTTTCCCTTTAAATTCTCATATGAGCAAAACCTTGGTGAAATTTTGGGGTTGGGACCTTGGCATATAGAAGGCGAACCCATGTTTTTACAGAAATGGAAGCTTGACTTAGATTGTGACAGAGGAAATATACGTGTATTCCCCATCTGGGTTAATTTTCACAGTATTCATTTTGAAATCTAGATGATAGAAGGCCTCAGTTATCTAGCAAGCTCATTAGGCAAACCATTATGCATGTACACCCAAATGGAAAAGATGGAGAGGATTTGCTTTGCTAAAATTTGTATTGAGGTAAGTAAAAATGTTGATCTGTCAAATAAGTTACTTATCCTAAAGTTAGGAGACGATGGTGAATTCAAGAGAGTTGAAGTACCTATTTCATACTCGTGGAAGCCTAGTTTAACCAAAAAATGTTGGAAGCCCAAAGGTAAAACTTTCAAAATTGGATGGCATGATGAATTGATTAGGAACTCTACTATTGATGTTGAAACACATAATCAAGCACGAGACTTGGGCAAACCTATTAAAGAAAATCATTCAATATCCACTGAAGGTCAAAGTAGCAATTTTGAAGAAGACTAGACCATTCCTGAGATAGCTACAAGGCATAATATTTTAAGAGAACACAATCAGTTAGAAAAGGTCAATTTAAATGCAATCAATAGCAATTCAGGAGGGCAAAATGAAACAGCTCAAAACAATGTTAGAACAAAAACTCCTGATGAAGCAAATGCACTATCAGTAGACAAAGAAAAAGAAAAAGAATATGATTTATTGGATAATGATCTAAGAAGCAACCTATTACTGATACAACCAGAGAATGTCAGACTTGTTGAGATAGTAGAAAGGTTTCATGAGAGTTCCTCTAACTCCAAAAGAAGATCACCTAGGAGGAAAACCAAAAAGAAAAGGTATTCCCCTTAAATGACCACTCTAATATGGAATACAAGAAGGTTAAATCACACTCAGCTAAGGATCAAAAAACTATTGGATGCTATACTTAATTGATGTACTCTACATTTATAACTATTAGAGGATGTTGATTTTGTTAGTAGATTTAGTAACTTATAACTAGTAATGATGTTTTGTAGCTTTTGCTAGTATCGATACAATTCCTTTCATGTTTTTTAGAAAAAAACATTGATTGTAAGGAATAAGCCTAGGATGCAAGTTCAAGTTATGGATAAGGATCTATGAATAGCGGTTTGAGGCGTGAATTTTTTTTTGTAGTGATTATTAGATATAGGAATGATTCCTTTTATTTCTCTTATATCTTTGCAATAATTGTCTCACTTGTTCTCTTAATATAAAAATTTTAACGATTTAATCCACAAGTTGTTCAAGAATGTGATAAGCTTCGAGGATGTTGGTCGTTTTAGTGATATTGGAAGATGGATTGCTTTCGTTAGTAACCGTTGTTATTTTCTTATATAGTGATATCTTAATTATCTTTTGAAATTCTCTCAAGTAATGTATTGTACTTAGTGAAATAATCATGAGAACTTATCTTAAAGCTCTTCTTTTTTATAGACAATCTTTCTTTAAAGTATAATTAAAATCCAACTCCTCTTGATAGAGCTAAGTTCTTCAATTATTAAGTGACTTTATTGTTATTTTATTTTAAATCTTATTTTAGTTACATTTATTCATAATTAGACCTTTTAAACATATTCCAAATACACAAACCTATAAAAAAATTTAATGAACCTAGTGGATCAACTTCAACTCAATCCATATTAAAAGAGAACTTAAAGTTTTTTTGAGCTTATATCCAAAATGATAGATTAACCGGTTAAAAATAGTGTCCTATGTAATTGAAAGCTAAAAGGGAATAGTAGGATGATGCACTCAAAACAATAGCACTTCTGCGTTTTAGCGATTAACGCGTGATTTGATAAGATCATAGCATCTAAGACAGTGGAGTTAATGACATTAGAAGTTATATTTGCTACAACATGTTAAACACTGGAGTTTATCATTTTTTAAAGAGATAGCAGTTATTTGAATACGTATTAGTTAAATATTTAAGGTAAGTAAAAATATAAACAAATGTAGATTAGTTTGCACGTATAAAGATAAAGGGTAAAATAAAAAATAAATTGTACTTAATTTTATAATACTAATTTAAAATTTAAAAAAGTGAAATCAAAATATTTTAAATGTCATTTTTTTACAATGACAATCGACCGTTAACCTTTTAATTAACAACATTAATTCATTAATACTTGATAAACTATATCAGTAAATTCATTAAACACATAACTCGCACATTTTTTATTTATATCACGTGATTTTATCTTTGTTTACGCTCAAAATAATATCGTTTTCGACGCGGAATAGAGTTGGAATAGGATGTTCGGTAACCCGAGACTTGGCCTTTAAAAGATCTCCGTCCCCATTGCGCCTAACCATCTTACGACCTCTCTCCGGGTATAAGAAACCGCCTTTGGGCACCACAGATAGTGTCCAGAGCATGAAGTCATAGTGTCCAGAGCATGAAGCCCGTGAAAGCAAACTAAAAGCCTTGGTAAAGAATACTTATAGACCTAATAAAGCTAATTATGGAACTCCTAGGATACTTAGTTCCAAATATAATCGGGGCTGGAGAAAAAACTACGTTGACCTCAAAAAGCAAGTGGTACTGCCCTTCAAGACCCTCATGATCAGACGAGTGAAGATGGATGAGAAATAGCAGTTGATCAACAAAGACAAATGACGAGAGAGATTGTGTTAGAATCATAGCGAGCCTTAAGATTAAAAATGTCAAGAATAATAGCAAAAAATAGAATACGCAAAGAAGGTCAATAATATAAGGAAGTGCTCGGAAAGGTCAGTTAGGATGAAAAAGATGGCCACACACGAAGAAAGAACACTTCCATGAACATAGATATGAAGGTTTCAAGCATAATGAAGTAGAGCTCTAAATATTTTATTTTGGAAGCGGAAAACCATGGGGAAGAGACATACGAGGTGTTGGACACGGAGTTTGATGTGGTTGAAACGGTGCCAAAACCCCAAAAACATTTAGTCAATGCGTGGTGTTAGATGAAACTCTACGGCACCGAAGTAATCATTTCTGAACTTGCTTCTCATATTGTGTTTCCTATAAGATACACCAGGGAGAGGTATAAAGACAGACTAGGGAAAGTAATGAAAAGAGATTAGTAACAGGAAGAAATGTTTCAGGAATTTTATATTTTATATTTAAAATTTTTGAATATAAGTAAGATATATGTTAGTGAGATTTTAACAGATTTGTTGACTTAATTTATTATATTAATTTAGCAGCGAACTATTTTATAATAAAGAAAAGTTAAAATATTTTATTTTTTTAGAAATTTTAAATTGATATTTAAGTAATTTTTAATACTTTACCTAAGACTAATAATTGAAGTAATCGTCTAGAAAGAAATTTACATCCAGAAGACGTTATTGCAGTCAACTAAGTGATCTGCACATGCTAGCGACTCTTGGGGGCCGTTAATGGTCTTCCTTTTTCTAGAAAATGATACTTAAAATTTTTGAAATTACATTACTATCGAACCATTTTAATATTTGTTTACCAAAACCGGATATTACGAGGGATTCGATTTAATTTACAAATGTGTCGAATATATAGCGTAAGCCGACCGCTACTGGCCAACTGTCTTTGGTGGCAAACTCCAATTCTACTTCGTGCATAACTGCTTTTGACACGGTTTAGTGTTTATCTCTACCCGGCATCTAACAACATTAAAGCTCCCAACTCTTACCCACATGAGCATTCCAGTGTGTGTATTTAATGTGAGTTCATGTCTCGTCTGTCTTATTGCAAGAACCTCATCCACCTTGAACAAGGCGTCCACGAAGAGAAATCAGGGGTCTCTTTTTCCTTTTCAACTTTTTGAGCCAAACCCAGAGGAGAGACTTCAGAAGAATGATACGGGATTGGTTCGTGCGGACCAAGGTGGTGCACTTTCCGGAGCAAAACGGGGACGGTGTCAAGTGTGGCCTTATTGGCCAACTGGCGAGCAGTAGCCTGAGAATTAAAGTGCGTATGAGCAGAAAGCATCTAAAGGAGTTGATGAATCAAGCAGATAAGAGTAAAGGGAATTCAGAGCTTGGTAGACTAATCCTGCAAGATTGCCTGGAAGGCAAGTTACGTGCTAGTGTTGTCGGGCTGGTGGTCTCCGATCATGCCCGGAGGCTGAATGCTATCAAAGAAGAGTGATTAACATGATTGATCCCTTGTACCACATGAAATCTTCTTACATGCGCATTTAGATCAATATGATAAGAACTGCTTAGATAGTGATAGTTGTTGAACTTGTAACAGTAATACACCTGGTCATTTTCACGTCTGGCTAAGTGAATGCTTGATTTGTTTCTTTGTTTTCTTTTAAATCCTTTTTAATGCTTTTTTTTTCGCATGCATATAAGCAAAGTGAAATTGTAATAAGGTTTCATAATGGATGGAATGAATCTTAAATCTTACAAAATTTTTAATAAATTTAAATTTGAAATAACTGAATTTTTTAAATTTAAAATTAAGTCGAATTTAAGAACTAGTCAATCTTTTTTCTTTAAATATTGATAAATATGAAGAAATAAGTTATATCATATTAAACATTAAGATTGAACACTTTTTCTTAGTCGAGTTGAAGAAGAATAGATAGGATTGTACAACGTACTTGATCTTCAAATAAGTAACAAAGGGTGTCCTTTGATCATGTTCTTGAAAAACGTTTCTTGATTTTTCAAGAGATAATAATTTGTTGAATTTCATGAGATGATCTTCTTGACATGGTTGAAACCATCACATATCCCAATTTAAAGGAATTTTAATCCAACCTAGTTTTATCTTTCAAAATTTTATGTCCAAGTTATAACTGCTACAGCAAGTATTCACTTTCTTCTGTTTCCAAAGTCCACTTTCATAACATAACTCTTGCCGATGGCGAACGAAGTTGGGACAAACAACGGTAGGGTCCAATTTGATAGAGATGGAAAGCCTACGTCCTTGTTCCAGAATAAGCCCGCTGTAATAAAGTAATGAGTAAAAAACACACACTTGAAATTTTTCTTATCATTAATATTATCAAAGAAAAAGTGTTCATACTTTATTAAATAATTTATATATGTTATTTTGTTAATATTTATTAAATTTTAACAAATTTCTTATATATATATATATATATGACAGCTGAAAAACCTTAACACAACTGTTAATCGTTTAAAGTTTTATTTTCAAATTTCTTATATAATTTAATATTCTTAAAGAAGTCTTTATACTTGTTGCACATATCATTTTTGCTATTTTTTAATATTTTTAATTGACACGAGGGTGGGATATAAAATGTCATATATATATCCAAACGCAATGTAAAATGAAATGCAAATATCTTACACAGCTTCTCTCTCGACCCACCAAAAGAACCCAACTTGCTTTTGTGTCCTGCACTGGCCCTGATATCCTATGTTTCTTATAAAGGCAGCATTAAATATTGGTGTATTTATTTTCTGGTCAGGGTATGGTCAAATAGGAAGAACGACTGATCCTTACATGAGACTTAGATCATAAATCATTCATAATGCTTTGGATTCTCTCACCCCCTTTAACCACCCCTCAATAAAATAGTAACTAAAGCTGACTTTTACTTTTTACACGCGTTAAAAAGGGCAAAGTAACAAGCAGACATTGGCATTATAATACAACCTGGAATTTTTAAGAAATCTGAATACAGTGGATAATGAGATGCAAGTCCAAGGAAACAACTATTGTGAAAAAGTTCCATTGACTGATCACGTGCAGGACCATCTCTTCAACTCCTACACTGTAGACATGTTTTATCTCCGTACGATTGGAAAGTCAAGAGTAGATCCAATGGCTTAAAATGAGCGACAAAAGTACATGTGTAGGAACAGTGTTGCAGAGGACGTAATTGGGAGGTAAAATGAACATATTTGGAGGATAAAGCTGGCAGAGGCATGTGCATGTTCTGACGGCTGTAGTCTCTGCACGCCTCCTACTTTTTTTGCACATCTATTTAAGATTTTTTCATGACAGAAAAACACAATCTTTGATCTGATGTTTTTCTATCTAGCAAATAATTTACATTGTCTTGCTCCAAAGTATACATTTGTGCAACTTACAATATATATCTTAATTAACATTTATACTAACCACAAGATTTAGAAGTAATATATATTTTGAAGAATTTGATAAAATCCATATGTCAACAAACATTTTTCAAACAAATTAAATTTTCTCTCGTATACGTAAACTTTTTGTAGTTTTATGGTGAAAAATCATAAAACTAAGATTTGAAATCCTTTTATTCGAAAGACTTGCTTGAAGATAAATATTAATACCCCTGTAACAATTTTAATTCAAAACTTATGCAATTACAAATAAGAATAATTTATTCTTCATGAATAAAAGGAGAAATTTCATGTTCACGATACCACTTAACGTTATAGAGAAATAAATCTTAATTAACCCAAACAACTATTAACTACATGGTCTATAATGCGTAATTTTTACAATATAAACCTGAAGAATTTAATCAAATCTGATATGTTGCAATCCTCTTTTTGAGCAAATTGGTTTCTCCCCCTTCGGCTCTTTCTTATTAACAAGTGTTTTAGATTGATTAATTTGTGTCTATTAACTATAAACCTTATTAGGTAGAAAAAGGACTAATTTAAAATCTTTATAATTTAATCCGATACGTCTATTATATAAAAAAGTGCTTAGTCAATGTAATTATTAATTAGAATTAAATGTAAATTACTGCCTAATCTAATGTTTCTATCATATTTTTGTTTGGTTCTCGTTTCACGAGCATGATTAAACATTAAAAATCAAATATTAACAACAAAATTTGGACACCGTTAATAACTTTTTTTTATTATGCTAAATCTTCTTTTGAGAATGGACATATTTATAACAATGAAATAGACAAACCAAAGTCATCCATGGCCTAGAATAGATTCAATTTTTTTCTCGCCCTACGCACAATACCAAGCTTAGTCCAGCTCGAATCAAATATTTCAAGTCAGACCCAATCAAGTTTGGATAATTTGAAGTCCAATCAAGTTAGGAGCAAAACGATATTAGTTTGTTAAAATTTAACAAAAAATGTCTTTTTAGTCACTTAATTCTTAAGTGGTTGAATAAAATAACATTATTTTATTAATTTAAATTATATTATTTTCTTCTAATTGATTTGAATCATCTAAATACAATGACGGAGCTAGAACCAAAAGTTAACAGGGGTCAAATATAAATGACTACAAGATTTATACAAAATTCACTTTAAAGTTGATAGGTTAATAAGAATTTTTTCTTTTTTTGCAGTGGGTACTGGCCCACCTTGGCCCTTCTATGCATCCATCATTGTCTAAATATATCTCAAATTCATATTTGGTCTAAAGTCTAAATGAAATTTATATCATGTGCAAAATAAATTATTAGCATGTACTTTATAATTATGTATGCTTAATATTAAATAACAAATTTCATTTTGATATAAAAAGAAACTTTGAAGAGTCTAACCATGATCTATAAATTAATCTAGATATCTTGACCAATCACGTGGCATGAGCAGGTTACTAAAATATTGGTTACTAAAAGTTCATATGCTCTTTGACTTCCAACTAATATTCATTCCATCTAACATTAAAAAGCTTTTTGTTTTTGTATTCTGCAAAACGTAATTGACAGATTCCTTTTGATACCCTATTTCATCATTACACCAGTAGGCTAATACATTACTGGCAACTAAACCATAAATGACCCCCACCTAATTCAATCATTAAAGTGACTTTGCAAATTGCATTCTAAGCAAGTCTCCCACGTACGGCTTTTCTCTTGTGATGATGGAGATACTGTAATGCCAGGTTGACCACTAACTTCAATTACGTATGAATGCCTTTATTTTGGTTTGAATCCACGAACATAGAGTAAATAAATGCATAATCGAGAATGTTTGATTAGTTTAGGTGATAAGAACCAAGTAAGCTAGTTAAGATATAGTATTCCTATATTCGAAGTACTATCGAGAGAGAGCAATCTCGCTAATATAATTTCTTTGTCAAATCTAAAAGATTAAATTGTTTCAAATATCTTTAATTATAAATTAAATATTAAAATATTATAGTTTTAATTAAGCTACAAAAATTATATTTATGTATTTTATTGTTAATATTCCTAATAACAATTTATTATGCTACAAGGGCTTATAAAGATATGTATTTACGTAAAAATTCATCCTAAATGAATCTTGTTATTGATAAATGAAATACATAAATATACATTTACAACAACTAAGTGAAATTTTGTTGATACGTAAGGTTTAGAAAAGGATCAGTATTATGTAGTTTTATTGCTAATTAATTGAGATACTATTTTTAAATGACCCCGCATAAAAAGAAAAATAGAATGAGAGAGAAAAATAATGATAATGATAATAACAATAATGATAATAATAATGCTTATGATAATGATAATAATAATAAGAATAAGGAGAAGGAGAGAAGAGATATTTAATAGTTACTGATATACAATGTTTCCATTTTAAATATTGAACTCATTCAAGTAATCCAAACTTTCTCATTAGATTTCTACTTTTATTCCTTATTTTTCAAGTTTGTGGGCAGTACATATTTTCCCATTTTCTAAAAAAATTCTCCATCTAAGCCCAGCCCATGTAGCCGCCAGTAGAACCGACAAAAAAATTGTTAAAAATAATTACGAGGGAACTGAAACTGAACTGAACCGAAGAAGAAATTAAAAAGGAAAAGAAAAAAGAAATAGGAAAGGGACAAGAAGTGGACAGGTTTGACCGATCCCTTGTGTTGGACGGTCGAGTCCAAAGCCTAAGCCGTTTGTGTGGTAGCGACAGTCATGATTCGGTTTCTGATGTTTTCATTATGTCCGGTGGAGATCTAATTACGCTTTACCCTCTCTCTGTTTTTCTCCCTCTCCCATTTGACCATAGCAGCGTGCAGATGCCGCTTTTCTACGTTGATTTGAGTTCAACTGCGGTTTCATCATGAATACTTATTTTGGATTTATTTGATTGCTCAGAAATTTTATATATTTTTAAAATATTTTAGAAGAGTTTGTAATTATCAATTAAAAATATACACTTAGTCATCTAATAAAATATTTTAAAATAAATCAAATCGCATAGGAATATCTGTCTATTTATTCCTAGTTATTTTTGTCATTTGCATGTATTTATCCTTAACTTTCCATTTGACCGTCTTTAATAGTACGGTCAATGATTCGTGTACTGATCGTCTTTTGCAAGGTTTTACTTGAGAGCTTGAAGTTAAGCCATTATTTCAAATAAAAAAGAAAGGTAAATAGGTAAATACTAGTTATATTTGTCGGTACATGGAATAGGAACAAACAACATTTTTGTATAGATGAGGCAAAAGATAGCGCTAATATCAAGTTAAAATTTTAGAGAAAAACGTTATAGTCGAAGGAGAGTGAGTAGATTATCTTTCGAGCTATTAGGTGGCTAAAGATGTTGAAGTAAAGATTAGATCAGAAGTTATATTACAGAAGGAGTACTTTAAATACCTAGAGTCTATCATCTAAACCAAAAGAGAGATCGATGAAGATGTAACCTATTGTATCTGATCATAATGACTTAAATAGAGAAGTGCAACAAAAGTTTTATGTGATAAGAGGATATCACTCAAGTTAAAAAGCAGATTTATAACTTGATAAGAGACAAACTAAATGTGGTTAGTATTAATGACAATTTGATGAGAGAAACAAGGCTTAGGTGTTTTGGGCACATTAAGATGAGACACCCTGAAGCTCCAGTGAGAAAATGCGAGAAAATAATACTTAAAGTTTATAAAAGGGAAAAAGAGAAAGCCTAAAAAGAACAGGAGAAAAGTAATCAATAATGATATAGTTATGTTGGATTTTACCGAAGATTGACTCACAATAGAAAAATTTAGCGTACTATGATACATATAAAGGATATCTCTTAAAGAGGACATTTCTATTCTTGTAGGTTAAATTAAACCTTGTTCTTTGCATTTACTGCGTAATACTTACCTCTTAGTTAGTTTAACCTACTTAGCTTTTTATTTAGTGTAATTAAGGTAGTGACAGGTCTAGTTCGAGTTATTCTTGTATAGGTCTTTCTCTGGTATGTAGTTTTATCTTACCATTTATGGTTAATCATTAACATATTCTATACTTATGTGATTTTATATTGTCTTACCTTTTTTTTGTTTCTCTTTATTATATTTGTATATTTGTATTATTTGTTTTTTGCATTTTATTATTTTTAGTAATTTTTTTAATTAGTATGCACATCCATTTATAATTTTGTAGTATCGTCATGAAGTGACAGAAAAGGAATGATAAAGCAAAAAAAAAAACTTTTTATTTCTATGAGCAAAAGGCTATATATAGCCTTGATGCACAGAGAATGCTAACAAATTGTTGTAACAGAAATTGGTTGTACAGCTAACGAAGATTCTCTAAATAAAAAAACAAAGTAATTAAGAAATAAAACCCAAAGAAAATGAAACAAGGAAAAGACTCGATAGCCTGAAAGGTCTAAAAGATAGGCAAATAATATGGGGAAAAGAAGAAATTAGGTTCGTCATTGTGTTTAGGGTCCGTTAGCCCCTGCAAACAGGACGGTATATATCATGTTCCACGCTCAGTTTGAGGAGCAAAGAGTGAAAGAGAGGGCTAGAGAAGGGTTTTGTGAAGATATCGACGAGTTGGTTGGTGGAGGTGACTAGAAGAAGGTGAAGGAAGTCAGACTTGAGTTTTTCACGAACGATGTGGCAATCAATTTCAATGTGCTTTGTCTATTTGTGAAAAACCTATGTGGATTGCTGATTGGTTATCGCAGTAAAGGTAGGCCAGGTGTGGGTGAGTGACGATAAGATCACGAAGGAGGTAACGGAGCCACTGTAGCTCGCAGGTGGCGACGGACAAGGCTCTGTACTCCACCTCAAAGGAGCTCTTGGAAACGGTAGGTTGCTTCTTAGATTTCTAGGAGACTAGGGAGCGACCCAAAAAGATATAGTAGCCAGTGCTGGATTTACGAGTTATCGAACAAGTCGCCTAGTTGGAGTCAGAGAAGGCGCGTAGTTGAAGAACTGAGGTATTGGGAAATAAAATCCCTTATCCAGGAGAGCCCTTAAGGTATCGAAGGATCAGGTGGAGAGCTTGCATTTACGTGGTAGTTGGAAGAGACATATGCTGTGAGAGTTGTTGGACTGCAAAATAGATGTTTGGCCTGGTGGTGGTGAGATATAGCAGCTTTCCAATTAGACACCGAAAGGGGGTAAGGTTGGAGAGTGGTTCGCCATCAGACAGAGGCCGAAAGGTGGCAATTATATGGGTGGAGACTGACTTACTGTGTAAAAAGCCGGTCTCTTGAAGAAGTTCAATAGTGTATTTATATTGGAAAAAATTGATGCTAGAGGAAGAACGGGCTAACTCCAAATCAAGAAAGAAGTTAGCCGGGCCTAAGTATTTGATTTTTAAAGTGGAATCCAGGAAGCATTTGGTTGAGTGAATGAGAGTAAGTCTGTCACTGGCCAAGAGAATGTTGTCGACGTATACGAGCAAAAAGAGGCAACCACTAAGGTGATGTTTACTGAACATTGAATGATCGGAGGTGGATTGAGTGAAGCCTTTAAAAAAGCAGTCCAGAGGTGAGTTTGGAATGCCATTGTCTGCTGGATTGTTTTAAACCATGAATACTTTTATGTAAACGATATACTAACTCTGGATGTGGCAGGTGGAGGCTGGGGGAGGTTTTATGTAGATTTCCTTTTGTAATTCTCCATGCAAGAAGGCATTATTGATGTCCAGTTGATGAAGATGCCAGCATTTGGAGGCGACAATGGCTAATAACACCCTGATGGTAGTAGTCTTCACAACAAGTGAGAATGTTTTAGTATAATCTAAGCCTTCTTGTTGATTGAACCCTTTATCAACTAATCTCCTTTTGCAGTGTTGAAGGCTACCGTCAGTGTTGAATTTTTGCCTGTGCACCCATTTGTAGCCGATGACAGACTTTCTTGGAGGCAAAAAGGTGAGATCCCTTGTATGATTTTCGTCCAAAGCTTGTAATTCTGTAGTCATATCATCTCTCTATTCTTTGAATTGAATGGCTTGTGTATAGGAGGTAGGTTCTGGAGGTGAAACAATGGATGCAATAAAATGGCTGTTGAGGAGATAGGTGTGTATGATACATAACAGAAGAGAGGCTATGAGGAGATTTAAGTGGTAAGGTAGGACAGTCATAATTAGGAGGTGAGAAGGGGTCCTGGACACTCTGGTGGAGCATCTAGGGGGAAGGGAGGGAGAGGGTGGAGTGGTAGGTGGCTAAGAAAGAGATGGTGTTGGAGAAGTTGGGGGATTTGATAAGGTAGAGAATGTAGGATCAGTGGTGGGTGGAGGGTGAGAGTCGGCATGATAGGTGGTTCAAAATAAGCGTATGTAGGGGAATTTTGATAGTGGAAAGTGTGTTCATAGAAAGAGATATCTTGTGATATGAAGTATTGCTGGCTGTTAAGGTTAAACACTTTTACCTGTAGGAAAACCAAGCAAAATGCACTTCCTTACCCTTATGTGAAACTTGCCTCTGTTAGCTTCTTTGGTAGAAGCAAAACACAGGCAACCAAACACTTTTAGAGAAGACAAGTCAGGATTAGTACCAAAAAGGATAGAAAAGGGGGATTTGTTACCTAAGATGGGGGAGGGGACTTTGTTACTGAGGTATGTGGCATGTAGGATACAAACTTCCCAGAAAATGGTAGGTAGATGAGCTTGTAGTTTCAGGGCTCTTGCCACGTTTAAGATATATTAATGCTTCCATTCTAGTCTTCCATTTTGCTGTGGTGTTTCAACACATGAGGTTTCATGCAATATTTGCTGTTCATTATAGAAATTTCTCATAGCAAATTCAATGCCGTTGTCACTTCAAATGCACTTGATTTTTCTGTTAAACTGTCTTTCAACATAAGCACAAAAGGTTTGTAGCAAATCCCTGGTTTCAGTTTTATGTTTCATAATATAAATCCATATTAATCTACTATGGTCATCCACAATGGTAAAAAAAAATTTATGTCTAAGGATAGAAGGTGTATGATAAGGCCCCCAAATATTGATATGAATTGGATCAAAACAAAAATTAGCAATAGATTTACTAGAAGGGAAAGACAATCTTTTCTGTTTAGCAAAGTGACAAACATCACATTGATCTGTAAAATAAAAAATAACAAAATTATCTATTCTAAAGAGTGTGTGTAGTCTTTGATTTGATAGGTAGCCTAATCGTTTGTGCCAAAGGTGCTTCTGTTGTGAGGAAATGCTACAAAGGATAGGGCTGGTGTTTGGTGCAGCTGAAGAAAGGTAGTAGAGACCATTTTTATATCTAGCAAAACCAATCATCCTCAGGGATTTGGTGTCCTGAATTGTTCAAGAGTCAGAAGAAAAAGTAAGTTGACAATGAGAAGATTTGTTAATTTTGCTAATGGAGATTAAATTAAAAGAGAAAATAGGGATAAAGAGCACATCAATGAGAGTAAGGTTGTGTGTAACTGCAACATGTTCTCCATTGGGTAATTTAACAGTCATGTTGTTAACTGTTTTGTAGGTTAAGAAGTATTCTAAGGAACAAACTATGTGGTTTGTGGCTCCAGAATCAAGGATCCAGGTGGATGACCATACATAAGAAGCAGATCAGGTTTAAGTATAACTTTGCAATTAGTTGAGACAGTATTGACCTGTCTAGTGATTATAGATTTTCCTTTGGATTCTTTGTCTCTGTGCAGTAATTGCATGAGTTTTGCATACTCATTTGTTGTTAGGTTGTGACCAAGAGCACTCGGTGAAGCAGACTGTCCACCAGTAAAAGCAATTTCAACATCTGATGCCTGTTTTTCTAGGTGAGTTTCCACTTAATTGATTGCCTTATGCCTGCTTCAATTAGAATCTCTGCTTTCGGTATTATTTCTATTATTTGAGGAGAAATTTGGTTGAAAACCATGTTTCTTGTAGCATTTAAATTCCATATGTCCGATATTCCCACAAAAGGTACAAATAGGTCTTTTGTTTTCTTGGTAGTGTCATTTAGGGTCTGTTTTAACATTAGCAACAAAAGCTTAAGGTTTAGTAATGGGGGAGGGGGATAGATTATGGTTTGGGTTATTTAGTTGTCTCGTGTGTTGCGCTACCATGGCAAACGTCTTTTTAATATTAGGTAGAGGGTCCATCAATATAATATGGGACTTGACAGTAACATATGATTCGTTTAGCCCCCTAAGAAACCCAATAACACAATCAACATATTGGTAGGTTGTAATAAAGTTTTGGAGGTTACAGGAGCATTGAGGTTGACAACTACATTTGCGTATGGGTCTAAGGTTAAAAAATTCATCCCATAACATTTTGAGATGAGTGTAGTAATCAGAAAGGAAAAGAGTACCTTATCGAAAACTATAGATTTCCTTTTGTAGGTCAGATATTCGGAAGGAGTTTACTTTAGAGAATATGCCTTCTAGGTCTTTCCAAACCTCCAAATCTGTGTCAAACCGTATAACACTTTAGACAATTGAATCTGAAACAGATCTAGGAAACTAGGATAAAACCATTGTGTTGCACCTTTCCCAATAATCAAACAAAGAATCACTTCCATTTGGAATAGGGATAGTGTCATTAATAAATCTTAGTTTATTTTTTGATAAAAGAGCCATTTTCATTGATCTGGCCCATGAGTGATAATTTGTGCCATTTAATAAAGAAGAAACAAGAATGAGAGACAAGTTTTCTCTAGGATGAAGATAGTAGGGGTTAGTTGGGTGGTCTTCTGGTTTTATAGTGTTTTGATTCTATTGAGATTGATTCGCAGTAATGCTGGTGTATGAAGGAGCACCTAACATGATGAAGCCGACCAAAAAAAAAAGAAAAAAAAGAAGAGAATGAGAGTGGAAACGGAGAGCAGAAAATCATTCAAGAGAAAAATGTTGGCAAATAGACGAAACTACTGTTGGTATAGAGCGAACCAAATGCTCTGATACCATGACAGAAAAGGAATGAGAAAGCGAAAAAAAGTCTTTTGTTTATGCAAGCAAAAGGTTATTCTATAGCCTTGATGTAGAGAATGCTAACAAATTGTAGTAACAAAAATTTGTTGTACAACTAATGAAAATTCTCTAAATAAAAATAAAAAGGAATTAAGAAAGAAAACCAAAGGAAATGAAACAAGGAAAATACCAAATAGCTTAAAAGGTCTTTTTCGGTCAGAGAGATAGGCAGACAATATGGGGAAAAGAAGAAATTAGCGTTCATCGTTATGTTTGCGGTCTATTATGAAGTATGTGAGTTTATCACAAACAATCTTTCTGCCAGATAGAAGTAAGGTTGTGTACCATCAAACCTTCCCAAATTTCCTGCATCAGCGAGACTTTAACTTACTGTTGATAATGACAATGATGAATATTTTTGAGTAAAGGGACTCCAAATCTAAATTAGGAAAGAGGATTACAATCTTTTTAACCAAGGGTGTCTAAATTTAAACCATAGAATGACAAAAATAGTCAGCTTAATTTTAAATAATCAGTTAATTATTACTGATTTATTTAAAATTATTATTAATTGCTTAAACTGAAATATTTTATTTGGGATTTATCAAGTGAATCCAAAAATAACAGTTGCTTTGCTTTCCGATATCTGGTATCTACCTAAGAGAGCTAAGCTGTTCAATCAAAAAACAAGGGTTGCCTTGACAGCCATTGACCATTACCTGTGTTTTTTTTTTTGAGCTGGGTTACGAGAATAGCTGCAGTTGCAGAGAGGGAGTTGAATGGAGCCAAAGGAGTAGGGAGAGGGAGACAGGGTGGTCAAGGCATCATATCTTGAAGACCCACAAATGCCATAAACAGAACATGCAGTATTAAGAGAGGTGGAGAAAATGGAAGGTTGGGTACAGCGAAGCAAGAGTCACGCCACACGGGCACAAAAATATATTTAATATAATAATAATAATAATAATAATAATAATAATGTGGTTTTAGAGATATGAAATGCTGCTGATACAGCAAAAGAGGTCCTCCGGTAATCTCATTGGACAGCCGTGTATTACTGTTGTCCTGGGTGTTCTTTGTCCTTTCCTTTTCTCTTCTTCTCTTCCAAACCTCTTTTGTCTATTTTTCTTTTTCATTTCTTATTCTCTCTCTCCTTCCACCCCCTTAACAGTAATGATATTCTCGTTGCGAGGATCGTTGTTGAGGAATCTGAGGAGTTGTGCTTATGAAAAGGTGGCAGTTGCAGCGAACAAGAAGTACGAACAACAGGTCGCAAGAAGGAGAAAAACTAACAGAAACATGAGCACACGAGTGTGCGAGAGAGGAAAAGGAGAGTCTTGATTGATGTGATCGTCGAAAAACAAACGGCTCTTTCTTCTGTCTTTATTTGCCATTTCTGTTTTCTTTCTCCCTTCCTATATTTGGTTGGCCTCTCTGGGGTGAGAGGGGATAGCTTCATCTTATTTTGCGGTGGCCTTTTTTCTAGGTTCTCTTCCCTTTTTTCTTGTTTTTATCTGGTTTTTTTTTGGATTCTACCCATAACGTCATGTCTCAAGAAAGGGCATTCCAGACGGTGGCTGGTGGTGGCAGTCCAGGACTTTACAATGACACAACTTTCACAAAGATTTTCGTTGGAGGGTTGGCTTGGGAAACGCAAAGAGATACTATGAAACGCTATTTTGAGCAGTTTGGAGAGATCCTTGAAGCCGTCGTTATTACAGACAAGAATACTGGAAGATCCAAGGGTTATGGCTTTGTAAGCCTCGTTAAATTTGCCTCCTAGCTATTTCATTATGTCTTTTGCTCGATCATTTTCATGGTAAAAGTTGGGTCTTTTGCTGCTATGTCCGATAGGTTACTTTCAAGGATCCGGAAGCAGCCATGAGGGCTTGCCAAAATCCTTCTCCTGTTATTGATGGTAGGAGGGCAAACTGCAATCTTGCTTCACTCGGTGCACAAAAGAACCGTCCACCAACTCCTCAACACGGTGCATGTCTATATTTGTCTCTTTCTTACGCTTCTTTGATGGTATCTTCTTAAATGCCTACTGTGAATGCAAATGTTAATCATCCCTCGAATGTTCAGTTGAGTAATGATCCATCATAAACGATAATGTTTGAATGGGAAAATGTTGCTGTTATGCATCTGAAGCATGTACAGGCTTCAAATGTTGATTCTATTTAAATAGTTACATTTTCATTTAATAAAAGAAAAAACCCTCAAAAGTTGCAGGTTCAGGAAGGTTTAGACTGGCGCCTGGACTAGTGGCTCCGCCTGCATATCCTGGTTCTTCTTCGTCCCCCTATATTCATCAACACACCGGTGAATACCCGTTTCCTTATTCAATATATGGGTAAGCGAGAAAAAAACTTCGTCGATAGTTCAGACTTCGACTTTACCTAGCCGTTTTCTACTTCTTTCACATCACAGTAAACTGATTTCTTTGTCTGGACTTTTTTTTATTGCATTTTTTTTTTCTCTATCCATCAACTAATAGGTATTCTGGTCCTTCTGGGTATATACAAGAAGCGGTATATCCTTTGGTGAGTTATAAAACCGTAATCTACAGCAAGTTCTCTGAAGAGATGTTTCACTAAATTGTGATGGTATTATATTCCTAGCAGAATTACTATGGTGTATATAGAGGTCAACAATTTACACCTTACTACACTCCCGCGGCGCCAGGGACACCTGGGATGTTTCAGAATTACTATCCATTCTATCCACAATATGCACATGGTAGTCATGGTTTTGGACTTCACTATCCATCAATAGTACAGTACCCTTATGTACCTGAAAGCTATGGTTCTACAGGTATCTTGTCTCTTCCATCTTCAATGTCAGTGGCAAGCACAATAACAGGTAAGTGCCAGTCTCGTTAATGTTTCAAACATGTGTGTTATATTGTATAATAACAGACAAATCTTAGCATTAGTGACTTCATGTACCACAGCAACGGCTGCAACAACTACTGAAACAACAACAACTACTACAGGGGTAACAGTGGCAGGACAAGGTGGTTTGCTATCCTCAGGGGCAGCTCCTGAGCAGAATTCATCAACCTAATAAGTTTGGTACCAAACGTGGTCTTTTTTACGAAGATTAGCCAAAAGGGTCAAAAGCGAAAAGGAAAAACTGAATAAGGGAAACATCCCACGCATTAAAAGAAGATGCTTGATCACAGCATAACAAGAAAGGGAATCCAAGAATATCTGCATCGAATTGTTCGTCGGGAAGCCGGCATTGGAGATGCAAAGTTTACTTCACTAATTGATTCTCTATTGATCCCTCATATAGCAACATGTTCAGTCGAAAATCATTGACAAATCCGTGTAACTTGTTAGCTTTAGGAGAAAATAGCACATTCATTTCGATTCATGTATTGGTAGTATTAGGTAGAAAGCAAATATTGACTTCCAATTATATTTTAAACACTAATTATCGCCTGTCATCTATTCCTTTCAGGATTATCCTCTCATCCAAATCGTGTCATTTGCATAATCACATCTTTTGGGGTTTGGATCCTATGTCGTTTGGAATCCAATGGGATCTCAATAAAAGTATTCGGTCAACAATCTCATCATGCCTCTTATCAGTGTCAAGCATGCTGGTCTTCTTCACATGCCCGGAGTAATTTGGAATTGTCTGAAAATTGCTGAACTTTTGCATGAATGCAATAGTCGTTGGTCTTCTTAAGTAAAGAGGTCGCTATCATCTACAGTCCCCTAAAAAAGGGGTCTAATCCAACACAGCTAGTTTCGAGATGGATAAAAACAAGACCTATTACCCTAAAAACCTGATCTCCCTCTACCTGTTACCAGCTTGACTTTGCACCTTTTTAGTTTGTACCACTACATCCTGCAATAGAATCCAAAGGTGAAATTTAACTTTGGAAAATACATTGTCCTATCATAGAAGTTTTATGCTCTTACTTGAGCATCATCACTCTTGACAAGTGGCAACCATGGTCCCAAAATTCAGATCTTTGCTTGAAGTTTGAATGAGAAGTACATATGCTTACCAGTGTTTGGAACGAGCCAAGTTAAAGTGTAAATTTGCATATTTAATTCTTTAATTTTAATTTTAATTGACCTAATTTCTTTTTATTGATGGAGCTAAAATAAAATTTAAAGCTCAAAACTCAGTTTGCCTTCAATCACATTAAATTTAACCAAGAATTAACATCACCTTTTCTACACCATTTTTACTCTGCATAAGTCCAAGCATAGCGGTTGCCGTACGATCCAGATTTTTGCTTCAAATATGAAGAACCACGGTTTTGTTATGCAAAACCATTTGATCTTTGCGTCAGCCAACAGATTATTGCAGAGAATCATTCATTAAGAAAGATGCAGTAAATTATATAACACATCGATTCACTAGACTCTAGGGATATATAATCACACTCTCATATAAAGTTGTTTACTAGTCTTGGATGCCTAAAACAGCATATTTCAAGGAAGGGGGCCAGTCTCCATATTCTGTAGACATCCTGCTAACTTACATATTCGCATTTACCAAAGGCATCTCTTTAACAAGAAGTTAGTTGGGCATTTGACAATAATTCAAATGTTCTCATCACTTCTTTTTAGTAAGGCCACCAATCCATGCCATCGGGCTTCTTCACTAGGATTTGGTTGTACTCCGGCCTTGACGTGAGTTCTTTGAAGAGGAAAAATGCAATGAAGAAGAAGAGCAAGAAAAGAATCTCAAATTCGGAGTTCAGCAAGAAGGTGAAAACAGTTCTGATCATTCGAGTGAGCACTGACTCATCCCTCCTCCTCATCCTACCTGGTCGGTTCATCTCTCTCACAACACTGTTGCTGCTGTTCAGGGTTGCCCGTGTTCTCACCTGATTTTTAATGGATCGAATGGTAGAGAAATAAAATTAACAAGCATCAAAATTGGTTTCAGAAACTAAACAGCAACCAAAAAAAATTAGAAATAGCGGATAACAAGAAGATATGAGATGCAATAGAATAAAACAACTCTAATTACCTACCACTACAAAAAGCTTAGTGAACCAAGTTTGATTTAGTCAAGGACTATGAAGGAATTCCTATCTATCAAGGGGTAACCTCTTCAACTCCTCAGCCGAATGCAAAATCAAATACCTTAAAGATCCAGACAAGAGAAACTTAAGCTTAATTCTTTTTTCCTCTTAGATAGCTATAAGACTGATCAAATAATGTCTTATCTTGAAGAAAAGTAGCAAATAATTGATCGAAAAGTGTAGAACTCTAAAAAGATTTGCATTAAGGCACTGATATACCTAATGTTACAAACGCCAATTGCTGCACTATGCAAGTTTTATCTTCGAAAACACAAAACAAGACGAACCAATTAACAACAACAAGCAGATTAACCATCCCCTGATGACAGGGTAAGGAAGCCTAAAACCAAGGACAATTAGCATCCAGTCCAATAGAGAACACAATTTCCTGAGTCTCCGGGGAAAAGTACTGTAGATCCTTGAACCAGACCTCCCCTCATATTATATCTGCTTCCTTATTTGCAAGAAAAGCACCTAATCCCCTAATTTTCAAAGAATCTATCGAAGGCAGCTATTTGACGCCTAATGACATATATGATTCTATGTTCCACTGAAACAAACAAAAACCCATAATGAAAGGCGATGCCTTTTTAACCGAAGCCCTCAGAAACTAAAATGCAGGACACCCGAATTCTTCAACCACCTGGGTACATCCTCCAAAAACGAATCTTAGAAAACCGCCCGCATAGATGCATCAATTACGTAAAAAGATCAAGGAGTATTAGAGACAGCGAGAGGCACCTGTTTTTGACCAAATGAAACCGGAGGCTGTCTGAAGAATAGAACGGGCGATGCAGACCCGACTTGGCTCCTAAGTCCTAACACCACCGTTGTCGTCAACCCGTGTCGCGTATTCCATTTTTCCTTTTTATTTTAATTTTTTGTCGAATGAGTTATTGTCGGCTATTGCTAAGCCTTGAAAAGTTTGGCCCAAAGACCCAGTCCAAAACGGCAACTTAACCCGCCGTTTCCGTTTCTTACACATATGCTAGAGATTCACAGGGGTCCTCTCCTTTCATCCCGCTCAAGACATCGCTGTAGAGATTCTTCACCGCCGTTTGCTCTATCTATGTTTCTAAGCAGCCGTCAGTAAACTTCAAAGGTTTTGTATTGGCCAGGCACTACAACTGTTTTCTGTCGTATGTAATTAACTATGTTGCTTCTGTAACCTGTTAGCTACTTCTGAAAAAGTCTGTGTTAGTTTTGCGACTCAAGGAGTCTTCTAGCTATATATTGATTGCTTATGTTAAAATCTGGAATGCAATTGGACAACGTTGGCATTCTGTTCCGTGGAGGAAATATGTGGCTATGCCTAAATTGTAGCTGAGAAAATTTCAGGTATGACAATGCTAACTTGTAACTATTTCTCTGGATTGCTATAGCTGATTGGAGCATATATGTAATTTCATTTCATAGAATAGTTACTGAGTGCTTTATAGTTACAATTCCTTTGGTTCTTACCATTTCGAGTGTTTGTAAATTCATTTGTAATGCTATTCCATATGTTTACTAGGAGTTCCACAGGAGGATTCTTTGGTGTTCTGTTAATGCTTATTTAGCTTTCCCATGAGCACTTTCTGCTCTAGCAAACTTGAAGGACCTATCTGCAACTGTAGTTAAGAGGATCGTCGTGGCAAATTTCTTCATTGAAAATGCTTTTGCTTGAGATTCTAGGATTTCTTGTGACGTATTCTGCATTTATTTTCTTTTCTTCCCTTCTGTTGGGTTGTAGTGATTTTCGATAACTTCTCCAAGCATTGTTTGTCGACTAATTCTATTCCATCTACCATTTTTCAGTTTGATTTGGCTACAAGTTCAATGTTCCTACAATCATGAGTATAAGATGGCCGAGGATTCTAACACCAACTCAACTCTCTCTGATTATCAGGAACCAGAAAAATTCATTGACTGCTCTACAAATTTTCAAAGAAGTAAAGGACAAATACCCCAACTATTGTCACAATGGTCCAGTGTATGCTACGATGATTGGAATCCTTGGAAACTCTGGTCGTATCACTGAGATGAAAGAAGTCATTGATCAGATGCGAGAAGATTCCTGTGAGTGCAAGGATTCAGTATTTGTAACAGCAATCAAGACCTATGCTCAAGCTGGCCTAATGGATGAAGCTGTAACTCTGTTTGGTACCATTCCTCAGTTCAACTGTGTAAATTGGACTGAATCTTTCAATACCCTTCTGCATTTAATGGTGAAAAATTCAAAGTTTGAAGCAGCTTATCGTCTTTTCTTGGGCAATTCTTATGGTTGGGAAGTGAAGTCGCGTATTCATTCTCTGAATTTGCTTATGAGTGCTCTTTGTCAACAAAATCGATCAGATCTTGCATTGCATATTTTCCTAGAGATGAATTACCAAGATTGCTATCCTAGTAGGGATAGTTATCGGATTCTCATGGAAGGATTATGTGTTGATGGAAGGTTAAATGAGGCAATCCATCTCCTGTACTCAATGTTTTGGAGAATATCTCAAAAGGGAAGTGGTGAAGATGTTGCAATATACAGAATCCTTTTGGATGCTTTATGTGATAATGGGCAGGTTGATGTAGCCTTGGATGTAGTTAATAAGATATTAAGGAAGGGGCTGAAGGCTCATAAAAGATATCATTGCTCTCTTGATCTCTGTGAGTGTCAAGACATAGAAGTGACTAAAGAAAAGATTAATGACGCTCTAATCAGAGGTTGTGTTCCCAACTTGAAGAGCTATACTGCCATGGCTGTTGATCTTTACCAAGAAGGTAAGGTTGATCAAGCCAATAAAGTGCTTCATGAAACACGGGGAAGAGGCTTTAGACCATCTCTTTTAACTTACGAAGCAAAACTAGCGGCATTGTCCCGGGAAGGTAGGGTTGCTGAAGCAGTTAATGTTATTGAAGTGGAGATGGTAGAGGCTAATTGTGTGCCAACAGTAAGATCGTACAACATCTTGCTAAAAGGCCTATGTAATGCAGGGTATTCAGTGTTGGCTGTTCAGTATTTGAAGAAAATGGCTAAACAAGTGGGTTGCGTTGCTGACCAGGAAACTTATGATGTTCTAGTGAACCGTCTATGTAGAGATGGTAGGTTTGTTGAAGCAAGTAGGCTTTTGGACGAGATGCTGGTTAGATCATATAGGCCTGGGGTTGATATTTATAACATGGTCATACGAGGTCTTTGCTCCATGGGCAGACAATATGAAGTTGTAATGTGGCTGGAGGAGATGATTAGCCAGGGTATGTTACCACAACTATCAGTATGGAACTCTTTGGTCAGCTCTTTTTGCTGCAAGATGACTGACATTAATTTGTACAGTGAGAGATTCAAGCAGCTTACAAGTGATTCATAAGAGCATTCAGCACATCAAGTATGCTGATTGCTGCAGCCACATGCTATGTCTTAAACACTCCGAGCTTCATGCGGAGTGACAAATTGGTGCTGGAAGTTCATATTGATATGTACTCTATGTCCATTTGTGTGAAAAGATATACACAATGAAAACCAGTTTACTCCAAAGAGTTGATTTGTTTGACGCACATATCATGAATTCCATTTCGCTGGTTTACTGAATGCCGTGTGTCATTCATTCCTCTGTTTCCAAGTGGAGTTCCTTTTCCTCTGTTTCCTATTATGACAGGAAAAGCACAAGGAAAATAAGAAAGCAGGAATTAGTTTCTGAAAATGACGAACCTTATGCAAAGCCACGTTTCAGCCTCATCCGCCAATGCACGTGGCTACCTCATGAGAAGTGAGGTCAAAAACACAAGTGCTCCCATCAAATTTATTTGTTCAAGTGGGATGTTAATTACTTGCTGGTACCCCAAATCTCTTTTCTTTATTCTTCCTGTTTATTAGAATAGCAACGAATACAAACCGTACGACATCGAATTTCCAACTATCCCAAGAACAGAGATTCCACAAACGTTAAAACTTCTAACTGAATTTACTAAGCCAAATAGAGAAAAGAACCAGTTGTCAACGTCTTGTAAATGCAGAGACAAACGCGTAGTTGAGAGTTGGGTGGCCTTCTTTTAGTTTTTCCAATCCTTCTCTGTATCAATACAAAATCCCCTCTCCCTCTTTTCTTCCTCTGTTTACACTTCACCGCAAAACACACTTAAACACAGCGCGATTTTAACTAAGCCTTTGTTCCTCGTATCCTCCGCCCCGTTTTCTCCTCTTATACTCGCCCTCTCATTACCCTTTCTCTCTCAGTTTCTCTCCTTCCAAAAACAAACCAAAAGAGAAAAGAGAAAGCTTGAAAATGGCGTCAGCTTTCTCTGCGACAAAGTTGACTCAACCTTTGCCTGTTAATACGACGTCCTCCGGATCTCAAGAAAAGAACTTTCTCCTTGATCCAGTTAAGAATTCTGCCTCCTTCTTTGGATCCGCTGGCAAGCTTCGTTCCCACAAGTTGAATCAGGCCAATCCTCAACGTCGATATGCTATTGTTTCCGTTTCTGATGTTGTCAAGGAGAAGAAGAACAAATCAAGCTCCTCTCCGGTACCCCAATTCTACATCTTGAAAGTCCCCCTTTTATTAATTTGCTTTATTTTTTATGTTTTGTGCTCTTTAGTTCTAAGTGGTGGTTGATATTCGGGTGTCGAATAAAAATGGAAAAGACAGCATATTTAACCTGTTGAAGCTTAAATGTAGCAACTTTACATTCTAGTTTTGGTAATCATGGCTGAGAGCATTCAAATTCTCATTCATTCTCGTTGCATTTCTCGCACTTAACTAAGCTTCTGGTTGTTCTTTTGGTTGCTAAAACTTGTTAGTCAGGTTTAAGACCCAGAGTTAAAGAATTCTGGTTTGATTATATGAACCAAAAATTGGCCATGTTAGTTGCTTTTATTTATTCAATTATGTATGTGCCTAGTTGATTACCAAAGAAGAAGGCTTGGAGCTGTACGAGGACATGGTTTTGGGCCGAGCTTTTGAGGA
This sequence comes from Erythroxylum suave, assembly GCA_027563595.1. NCBI lineage: Eukaryota > Viridiplantae > Streptophyta > Magnoliopsida > Malpighiales > Erythroxylaceae > Erythroxylum > Erythroxylum suave. The sequence goes on from JAOSBN010000147.1 coordinate 25,855, forward strand.
CATGTGTGCCCAGATGTATTACAGAGGCAAAATGTTTGGTTTTGTTCATCTCTACAATGGGCAGGAGGCTGTGTCAACTGGGTTCATCAAGCTCTTGAGGCAGGATGATTACGTTGTCAGCACCTACCGTGATCACGTTCATGCTTTGAGTAAGGGGGTCTCAGCTCGTGCTGTAATGAGTGAGCTTTTTGGCAAGACCACTGGGTGTTGCAGGGGTCAAGGTGGATCTATGCACATGTTCTCAAAAGAGCATAACGTGCTTGGTGGGTTTGCTTTCATTGGTGAAGGGATTCCAGTGGCAACTGGTGCAGCCTTTACCTCGAAGTATAGGAGAGAAGTTTTGAAGGAAGCAAACAGTGATCAAGTGACCGTGGCTTTTTTTGGAGATGGAACTTGTAATAATGGCCAGTTCTTTGAGTGCTTAAACATGGCGGCATTATGGAAATTGCCAATTGTGTTTGTTGTAGAGAATAATTTGTGGGCAATTGGAATGTCCCATTTGAGGGCAACCTCAGATCCGCAGATTTGGAAGAAGGGCCCAGCATTTGGTATGCCAGGAGTTCATGTTGATGGGATGGATGTTTTGAAGGTAAAAGAGGTGGCTAAGGAGGCAGTTGGAAGGGCTAGAAGAGGAAAAGGGCCAACTTTGGTCGAATGTGAGACTTACAGATTTAGAGGACACTCATTGGCTGATCCCGATGAGCTTCGTGACCCAGGTGAGCGTTTGTTTTTAGTTCATTCATATGAATGCCTTCAGTGAATGTTGCTGTTCCATGAAGTTTGAAGTTGCACTTTAGTAGCTGAAATTATCTTATCCCTGAATCCCCTTCAGATAGTTTATGATTTGTTTTCTGGCTTAACTCTTGTATGTACCTTTAAGATGATTTGATTGATCCCAGCCTTTGCAGGATAGTAAAAATGTGTAATTGCCATGATAATCCCTTAATTTCTCTCATTTCTTTGCTTTTGCATCGTCTGTCATTTCTTATTCTTGAAATGCTGCTTTGATGTTAAGTCACACTGGTATTGATTGGAGACCTGATATTACTATGACCTTGAGTGCATCACCTTTTCACTCCCTTACGCTTTCTGTTCTTTGTTGGCAGCCGAGAAGGCTCGCTATGCTGCCAGAGATCCCATCACAGCCTTGAAGAAATTTATGATTGAGCAGAGCCTAGCTAGCGAAGCAGAACTTAAGGCCATCGAGAAGAAGATAGATGAAATAGTTGAGGATGCTGTTGAGTTTGCAGATGAGAGCCCTCTTCCCCCACGCAGCCAGCTACTAGAGAATGTTTTTGCAGATCCAAAAGGTTTTGGTATTGGACCTGATGGAGGGTACAGATGTGAGGATCCTAAATTTACTCAAGGCACTGCTCATGTTTAGGCTCAAATATGGACCTTCATTGTTTGTTGTACTGCCCTTCATATAGCATTCGAGAAGCAATCACTGTCAGCCTTCTTTAAATTTAATGCTCATCTCAAGGATATGTTCTTAGGTTGCATCGGTATGTTAAATTTTGGTTTTCTCATGGCGTATTTGTTTATTGAATTAACCTTTGAATACCACTTCCAATGGTTGCCATTCTTAGGCTATGTTTAGATGAGGGTTTTATAATGAAATGGAATAGAATGTAATATTATTCTATTATTTAAGAGGAGGCTTTATAACGAAATAGAATAGAATGAGATAGAAGAGGAGGATTTCATAATACATTTCATTCCATCATAAACAACAAAAATGAAAAACTTCTGATTTAGGAGTTTATGATGAAATGTAAAATGATAAACAAATTTTATACTATATTACATTATTCTATTCTTTCTAAACAATAATTTTTTAATATTACGTCTATTTACATTCTATTTCATTATAAACTATTTCATTTCATTCTATTTTATTAAAAACTTTACATTTAATAAACATAGCCTTAGATAAGAAGAAAGAATAGTGAGTTAAATCATTTGCATTTTAAGTTGATAAGTTGCCCCCTGAAGTTTAGTGTTCCAGCAGGAATTATGATATGCCTCTGGAATTTTTTTCACCAGATTCTCATAATTTTTTGCTTTATTAATCTGTACAGTCACCCTGCGTAGACTACAAAGCCAAAGTACCTATCAAGAAAATGGATGGACTCTGAATGTTGTTAACTTTTAGATGAATCATGTCCTTGCCGATGTAGGCTGCTGATAAATTGTCCGCTCATGGTGTTTGATTTGTTAAAAGCCAAACTCAGACATGATTGGAACTAGGTGCTGAACCACGTGATGGAGTTACTCATTTAGTCTCGTAAATTACAATAAAACAGAAGATATCTTATTCAAGCAACACCAAGAAAGACTTCAAATCTTCTGTTCCTTCTTTTTTCCTGTGCCATCTGTTTTAATAATATCACATTTATTTAAATTTTCTCCCTCTTTAATTATTAGATAGTTAGATGTTGGTTGAAACATGTTGGCACGGAAAAAACAATACAGAAGATTCGAAGCCCTGAGAAAGAACATATTCTAGCATCAAGCAATAAGATACCTAGTTGGATCCATATATTATCCGCGGTGGCCACTCTTACAGGACCCCCCTCCTTATCTAAATCGCTTCCTCGTCTCTTAAGGCAATTTGAACAACCAAAATCTTTCACGCTCGCTTATTTGTCTCACTATCCTTTTCACTGCATCTCCGAAAGAGCCAGACGGGTGTTGAATGAAGAAGATTCGTTTTATTCCAAAGCACTTGACGGGGTGTCTGACGGTGAATTAACTAATCAAGATGCATGACCATGTGAGCTATACGTGTGTAATCTTTCTAAAGCTGTTATTGCTGTATTCTTTAAGCCTTTTGGAAATATTCCTTCACTTGGAAAGGATCCATCTTTTTCTCAATATGAATTGAAGTATCATGAAATCGGAGCTAAAGCTGGTGAAAGATAATTGAATTATTTTAGGACGTGCAATGGGGATATCTAGTTGTTGGATATGCGTCAACAAATATTTATTAGTCCTAGAGCTATTTTATTAAAAATTTTAAAGGTCCGTTTTTAAATAATTAAATCTCCAACCCTAATTAAAGAATTTTAAAAGACTTCACAAATACTTTATAAATAGAGGAGAAAAAATCTATTCATTCCAATTAAAAGAAAACTTCACATAGAGTTTTAAAAAAGTTTTGACAAGTTATTCATATTTTTTAAACTAAATACGTCTGCTTACAAAATTGTATGAGACAGAGTCTCATTGTAATCCTCCTTTGATAGATTAGAAGTTTTATTAGACCTATGGTCTCATAATTTTTCCTTTATTTTGAAGGTTTCCACAAAAAATTAATTTTTGTCTTTTTCTCCCTTATTTTCATATTATTTTAAATGTCCATTTTAATAATATCAAGAGAGAAAAATATAACTTTCACTTTATTATGCTTTTTCTAACAGTAGTATCAAAATTTTGGTTTAAAAAAGTCATTTTCTTATGTGAATTAATATAGAGGATTTTATTAATCATGACAGTAACATGTTCAAAACAACGAAACATTATTCATATTATAAGCCAACCATAGAGGATTATTTGTATTGTATAGGTTTATATGAGCCAATTATTAATGTTAATAAGCCAAATAGAAAGAAAGATAATGAATGGACAATTATCAAATCAAAAAGTGGTAGCTTTGATTCGAAAATACAAAGATCAATATTTGTTCAAAAATGTTTTGAATTACACAAAGGACTATTAGTCATGATTAAAGCTTAAATGAAAGATTCAAAAGAAGATGCCATGTAATAATGCACATCTTGTGAGACAATTGATGAAGTTGGAATATAAAGATTCACAAAATATGATTAAGTGTTTGAAGAGTTTTAGGGGACTTTTCAATAAGTCATCAAAGATAGAAATGACCAATGAAGATGTGCTACAAATGCAATTTCCTCTTAGTTTGTTACCAAAGAGTTGGGATATACTTGTTTTCAGTCTCAATAACTCTATTCCTAATAAAAAACTTATAATAGATATTGTAAGTGATAGTCTTCTAAATGAAAAAGCCAGAAGAAAAGAATGAGGTTTCATAGGGATTTAAAGGCAAATTTCTTTAGAAATCGAGAAAGAAGATATAACCAATAAACAAATAAAGCTTAAGGTTAGTCAAGAAGAAGATCAAAGTATCATTCCAAACTTGTTTACTATTATTGTGAAAATCAGGCTATAAGAAATCTGAACGTTGAATCTTTAAGAGAGACTAAAACGCTGAAAAATTTAAGCTAAATCCAAATGAACAAAAGAAAGAAGAAGATAGAAATGCCATTATTATAGCTACAGAAGAAGATGTTTTCTTCATTCATATTAAAGTTTATCTCTATCTGACCCATAATGATAATTCATAGATTGTTGATTTTGATGCCTCAACTCATTTTAACTCACATAAAGTTTCTTCTCAACTTACAAATATAAAGATTTAGGTATTGTAAGAAAGGGGAATGAAAACACATTTTAGATTATCGACATAAACTATGTCATCTTAATAATAAGCTTAGGTTATGAGCTTATACGGAAGAATTTAAGATATGTTCCAAATATCCTCATTCTTATTTTAGTATAAAACTCGATGATGACGGTTTTAAGAGTCATCATGACAATAAAATTGCAAGCTCACTAAAGGTAATTTGACTTTGGCTCAAGGAAGAAAGGAAGGATTTTTGTATATGATGCCAAGAAAATTATGCAAAAAAGGTAAATTTTGCTACTGATTATAAAGCCTTAAAGTTAAGTGTAGAAGGTTTAGAAACATAAGTGAAAAGTGATTACAAATCCTTGCTTGAAAGGGGTAAAACTCTTGATCCTTTTACTGATTGTTTAGTTGAAAAAGAACAAAGTTTCATTTTGATAAACTTAAATATCCCACTAAAAGAAAACATAATATTAATTTGATCCATATTAATATTTTTATTGACTAAAAATCATTTGTTGGTGTATTATACGTTGTCACTTTTATTGATGAATTCTTAAGAAAAATCTGGCTATTCTTATTAGAATCAAAGGAACAAGAAATTAAAGCATTTAAAAAGTTCCATGCGAAAGTGGAATGAGAGACTGTTTAGAAATTAAAGTGTATACGAGCTAATAATGGTAGAGAATATCAAGTTCCATTAGATGAATGTTGTAGATTTTATGGCATCAGACTTAAAAAGGCACCACCTAAGATATTGCAATTAAGTCATATTACCAAAAGAATAAATTACATTATTGAAGAAAAAGTTTATATATGTTTTCTCATGCCAAACTATCCAAGTTATTCTATCCTGAGGTCGTAAAGACTATCATAGACAATATCAATCTTTCACTATTCATGCCTTTGGATGGAGATATCCTAGAGCCAGTTTGGTATGGCACGGTTTCTTATAACCATTTAAAATTATTTTGGTTTCAAGCATTTGTTCATATTCCTAAGGATAAATAAGTTAAGCTTGATACAATGACCAAGCAGTGCATTTACCCTTTGATGTCAAACGATGAATTTGGTTATCGATTATAGGATCCTATCAGCAAAAAGATTGTCATAAGTAGAGACATGTTTTTCAAGTACCAAAGAATTGAAGACATAAAGATGACAAGGACACTTAAACCCAAAATTGTTAATTATCATTATCCGAGTCCACTCCCTATTATACAAAATAATAATGCTAGTACTAATAATCTTACCTCTCTATGGATAGTAAATAGTTATTAAGAGGGAGATTAAAGTAAGCATATCAAAGTAGAGATTGATCTTATTGAACCTATAGAGCCTTAATTAACATAATCTACTAGGGAGAGATGATTTTTACTAAATATTCTTTATATAAGCATATGGCTATCATTAATATAGGAGAGCTCAAAATTATAAAGAAGCTGTAATTGACAAAGGTAGAATGGGAGAAAGTTATGCAAGAGAAAATGGGATCTTTCCATGACAATCATATATATGATCTAGTATAATTAGTTAAAGGAAGAAAATCATTTAAAAATAAATGGGTATATAGAATCAAAATATAAGAGAATAGTCCAGACTAAGATATAAGACTATACTAGTTATAATGGGATATAGTTAGAAAAAACAAATTAATTTTGAAGAAATATTCTCTTTAGTGGTAAAAATATCATCCATCTAAGTAGTAATTGGTCTAGCAACCAACTAAGACTTAAGTGGTAAATATTAAGCAGAATGAAATATTTCATAAATGCATAAACACATATTGAGATTAATTGCTAATTTGTGCATCATTGTGTTTATCATAATATGGTTGAGCTTGTTTATGTCTTTTCTAAAGTCTAGATTGCTAATATGTTCTTGGATTTTGTGATCTTGTTTCCAAATTCAATCTATTCGCTTTTTTACCACTTTTAATTCAAGGGAATGATAATATGATAGTATGTAATATAATCCATATAAATAATCTCTAAATTCTTCCTTATTTAAATAGTAATTAAGTAATTCTTTATTTAAAATTCGTTACTTAATTTCTAATTAGAATACTTTCTACTTAAATTTCTTTTTAATTAGCCTGATAATTAAGAAAGGTATAAAAAGATGATGAGCTTGACTAAATTACCGAATTCTTAGTTATCAATTTAGTTCGGTTACTGTTGTAAGTTTTGTATAATATGATTTATTAAAGAACATCAATGAGCAATTCTCCTACCATAGGTTAGCACATTCATGTTTCATGACATTCTATAATAACTTGGTAGCTATGTTCCTATTCTTGAAAATAACACATTCCACCAATAATGTAGATGGTATTTTTGTCTTGTTTCGAACCAAAACATATCTCACTTGATTTCTGAGGTTGGTCTCTACTGCCTTGTCATTTCTGGCTCGCATGTTCCTTTTTCACAGAGACACATAAGTTCCTAGTATATAGACCAGTCACATTTTATGTCTAAATTTGGAGTGAAATCGTCTCTTCCTTATATTATAAGACCAACCCTATTCTATCACTACTTAATCACAAATGTTGCTGAGACCCATTAAAACTTGTGGCCATTCGAGGATGGTATATGGATGGTCTTAGATAAAAGTAACAGAAGAATGTAGGATTTTAATCCTTTTAAAGACAGGATTCGTTCATATTTTTCATCAAGAATTAAATAAAAATGGAAGCATACTTGAATCCATTGTGAAATCTGCATTAAAGTTTTACAGTTTGTCTTGCAAATTAGAACGTAGCCTTTTTTTTAGAGTTTTCCCTAACTCTCTGTTTTCTCTTTGATGTTGGGATGCCTGAAAGAATTATGTGTACGTTTAATTTGGGGACCATAACTACTTTTATTAGGGTAGAACCCTAATCTAATTTCTAGGTTGGCCTATAAATATAAAGCCCACACTTAAAATAGATGCATAAAGCCCAAAATCTAAAACTAGAAATTATAAACTCGGTCTCTATAAATATAAAGCCCACACTTAAAAAAGATGCATAAAGCCCAAAATACCATAACCATATTATTTCACTTTAATTAATTGAGCTCAACTTTATAAGATAGCCTTTATACACAATTATATACATATAAGCTCACATGTTTGATTGAAAAACCTTACAATCTCCCACTTGAGCTATATGTGTTACCTTAAAATTGTGTATTGACTTTATGAATACTCAAGATTTTGCTATCACTATTGTATGCATCCCCAAACAATCCAGTCCATCAATTATACCAACATAGGATCAAAGCAACTTTCACTATATTTAACGTAAGTAGACCCATCAATGGTCACATATGAGATAATTAAATGACATGGATCAAGCATGGATGTGTAGTATGGAAATTATAAGCAACGTGATCTTAACATGCTTATTTCCAACTGGTTCAACTTTATGCTTTGGTGAGATTAATCTTAAATAAGTTTAGAGACAAAATAAACCAAATATCTTAAAGCTGAGAATAACCTCGAACAAAATTAACCAAAAACTGTATCCAAAATGATAGTGAAAAATGTCTCATATGAAAAGCATCTATAATACAAACTCCCACTGAAACTATATATCCTAAAAGGATGCAACACCATATGAGCAGTGTGGTCACGAAAGACCTTAGGTGGCACTCCTTTAGTAAGAGGATCCGTAATCATAGGTTTGATCCAATGTGCTGTATAGACAACTGTCCACTTTGAAGTCTCTCCTTGATGTTGATGTGCTTCAACTTTGTTGAGCTCTTATTGTTATTGGAATATAGCACTGCTGAGTTATTGTCACAAAATAACTTAAGTGGTCTTTCAATAGAGTCCATAATATACAACCCCGTGACAAAGTTTCACAGCCATATCCTGTGGTTGGATGCCTCATAACACGTTATAAACTCCGTTACCATGGTGGAAGAAGCTATAAGTGTCTACTTAGCACTCTTCTAGGAAATAACTCCTCAAGCAAGCAGGTAGATATAACCCAAAGTGGATCTCCTACTATCTTGGCATCTAACAAAATTAAAATCAAAATAACCAATGATCTCTAGCTTATCTGATTTTCTATATGTGACCATATAATCTCTCGTTCTCTGCAAGTACCACATGACCTGTTTGGTTGCTTTCTCGTAATCCAATCCCGGGTTACTTAAATATCTCCCTAGCATTTCAACAATGTACGCAATATCCAAAAACGTACAAACTTGAGCATACATTAGACTTCCTATGGCTGAAGCATAAGGAATCTTCTGCATTTCCTTAGCTTCAAAGTCATTCTTAGGGCATTGACTTAAACTGAACTTATCTCCTTTAGACACAGGGGTATCACCTAGTTTATAATCCTGTATACCAGACCTTTTAAGTACCTTTTCAATATAGCTCATATGTGATAATCCAAAAATACCTTAAGAGCATTTCCGATGTATCTAAATAGCTAAAACAAAAAAGGCATCACCAAGATCTTTCATTTCAAATTTTTTTGACAGAAATATCTTGGTTTCGTGCAATAAGCCTATATCATTAGTGGCAAGCAATATGTCATCGACTTATAAAACTAGAAAAATGTACTTACTTCCACTGAACTTATGGTATATACAATTATCACCCAAGTTTATCTCAAAACCGAATGAGATGGAAACTTGGTGAAATTTGTAATACCATTGACGAGATGCCTGCTTGAGTTCATAGATGGATTTCTTTAGTTTGCAAATCATTTGCTTTGCATCTCCTGACACAAAGTTTTTTGGCTACACCATATAAATCGTCTCATCAATGTCACTATTGAGAAACGCTGTCTTATCATCCATTTGATGTAGCTCAAGATCAAAATGTGTCACTAATGCCATTATTATCCTGAAAGAGTCTTTCAAAGAAACCAGGGAGAAAGTCTATTTATAATTAATGTCTTCTTTCTGTGTAAAGCCCTTTGTGATAAGACGAGTCTTGTACCTTCCTACATTGCCTTTCGAATCCTTCTTGATCTTAAATACCCATTTGCAACCAATAGGTTTTGCACCTTTAGTCAGTGGTGCAAGGTCCCAAATATCATTATCCTTGATGGACTTTATCTCTTCATTCATGACATCAATCCATTTTTTTGAGTTAGAACTTTTCATGAATTTACGAAAGTTGGTTGGATCATCTTCCACCATACCAATGTCAAATTCATGTTCTTAAAGAAATATAACATAATCATCTAAAATTGCACTTCTCTTTTCTCTAGTGGATCTCCTTAATAGTATAGATTTTTAAGGTTGTAGAGTTTGTTCTTCTAGACCAAGTTTTTGAATTTGGAGAGCAGTTTATATGACATTGTCTTAATCCAAAATTGCTTCTTGAACAATGTTAGGAATGGAAACCTGAACCTAATAATTTTTAATAGCAATTTAAGGAATTTCAACGTGTTCCTCTTCAAAAACAAACTCCTTAATCCTTTCTCCCCCTGCAAACTCAACATCCTCAAATAATCAAGCATTTCTTGTCTAAAAAATTGCTTTAGTAATGGGATCATAAAATTTTTAAACCCTGGATCTTTCAAAATATTCAATAAATTAATAACTGACAGTCTTTGAGTCCAGTTTCTTTTAATTTGGCCCATAAGACCTTGTCTCAGCTGGGCATCCCTAAATGTGTAAGTACTTTAAAGTAGGTTTCTTGCCCGTCTAAAGTTCATAAAGGGTCTTATCAGTTGCTTTAGTTGGAACTCTGTTAAGTATATATGTTGCGGTCTTTAGTGTTTCTCCCCAGAGTGATCCTGGCAAGGTAGAATGACTAATCATACTCCTCGTCATATCCTTAAGCATTATGTTTCGTCTTTCAATAACACCATTCGTTCTAGATGAACCCGACATAGTGTACTGTGGGACGATACCGTATTCCTTTAGGAATTTAACAAACAATTCTAGACGTTGTTCACCTGATTCCTTCATATCTACCTTAGTACTCGCCACCATGGTCAAATCTGATGTTTTTAATCCTTTTGTTGAGTTGGTTCTCAACTTCAGCCTCAAAGTTTTTGAACACATCTAAAGATTGTTATTTGTCATGGATAAGATAAAGATAGTCGTATCCCGAGAAGTCGTCTATGAATGTTATAAAATACAGTTTATCATTCCAAGACACTATAAGAAATGACCCACAAATATTTGTATAGATAAGTTCTAAGACCTCTAAAGCCTTATTGGCACCTAATCTCCTAACATTTGTTTGTTTTCCCTTAATACAATTAACACAAGTAGCAAATTCTATAAAATTAAGGGGATTGAGAATTCATTTGGACACAAGTTTCTCAATTCTTCTTTCAGAGATATGAACTAATCTCTTATGCCACAAAGGAGGCAGAATTCTCTCCAGTTAATTTATGCTTTAAATTTTGTGTACCCACATGCAAGGCTTTTTTAAATAAAGCATTAGTATCAAGCATATATAGATTATCGTGACCTGATAAAGAATGAGCACCAACCAAATTTGAATTTTGAAAGAAACTAAATATTCTATTTCCAAATGAACAACAATAACCAGATTTGTCCAAAGTAGAAATAGAAATCAAAATTTGGTTAAAAGACAATATAACAAAAGTCTCAACTAAATCTAATAAAATTCAGTTCTTAACAATAATCTAAAAATCCATATTGCTTCGACTTCTACTGGCTTGCTGTCACCTACATATATGTATCTTTCACCATTACTTAGTTTTCGACAACTCAGGCAACCCTACATAGACACATTGAAGTGAGTTATTGCACTAGAATCTAACCACCATAGGTGTCTAGGTAACAAGGTCAAATTAACCTCAGAACAAACCAAAATACAAAGCATACCTTTCTTTGCACGTCATGCGTGATAGTTGGCATACTGCTTCTTTACATTACCTTCAATTCCACAGAAGAAGCAACCTTTTGGATTTTCTTCCTTTTGCTGTTTCTTTTCTATTGTTGGAATCACAACTTCTTTAGTTTTCTTTCTTTTGTTCCTTTTGTCCTTAAATGTTGTGGCTAAGTGAGCACTTTCTACCTTATCATGCCTCAACCTTTCCTCTTCTTGGACACAATGTGAGATAAGCTCATAAATAGACCATGTCTCTTTTTAATGGATATAGCTCACCTTGAATTGACTGTACTGTATTAGAAGAGATATCAAAACCAGATGCACTAACAAGTCTTCTGATAATTTCAACTTAAGTGCTTTCAATTTTGAAGCAGTGTGAGACATTTCCATAATGTACTCTCTTATGCTTCCCTTTTCTACATATCTCATTGAGATAAGCTTTGCCAAAAGTGTACTTGTTTCAGCCTTTTCACTTTTGGCAAATATTTTCTCAGGACCCTCAAGGAAACCCTTTCATAGTAATCTAATCAAACATAGTGCCCTGAAAAGATTCTGGAATGACATGTTTCATGATCATCAAGCTTATATGATTTAACCTCTCCTACTTTTCCATCTTCCTCTTTTGATTAGATGTACTCTCACCAGTAAGTGGATTAAATTGATCAACTCGTAAAGCAAGATCTAAGTCAATGACTCCGAGAATAATCAAAACGTTCTCCTTCCATGACTTAAAATTGATGCCATTAAGCATAGGAATTTAACTAACATTAGCAGAAATATTTGCAGCATAACCAAGAATTGAACAGAGAACAAAGCAAACAAAATCTAATTACTCACATATGCAACACTATAGTATGTCAAATTAATTATATACATATAATGGTAGGGCCCTATCATAAAATACCTAGCATAACATTAATATTTAGTCTTTGGATAGAAATACTAACTTGTAAGTGGTACCTTGGTGTAGTGATCAATAAGACATGTCAAACAATAAATGTTTCTTTGAACCGATTTAATGTTCACATATTATACTGAATAATTGCCACACATTTACCACCACAAGTGTATATGCAATTCAGGCGAAATATTAACTTTCCTTTAGGACAGTTAATATTCACATTAATAACATGCACATAAAACTTTTTAACATTCTAAGTTAAATTAATTTTCACAAGAAAGGTTGCTTTGGCAACATGTTGCTTCAATTAATTTAATTTCAAATGCTATACAATTCTTTAAATTACCAAAATCTGAAATTAAAATACCCAAATTTTGCATAAAATGTATGAAAGCGTCATAGTTCCAATTTTTTGATACTACAACACTGACAATCCTATCAGTTCAAATCAAGAATTGAGCCAAAATTTTACAAAGCAAACCAAAAATTATAAATTTGGACCTTAAAACTCATTTCTCATAATGTTAATCCATAACATGCATACTAACAAGTATAAATTTAAGACTTTCCAAGATGCTAAAACTTTAAGGTTATTTCTGGTCTTTATCTGATAGTTAAAGTATAAACCCAAATACATTAGTTTCCGGTTATTATTCTTTATCTAATGGTTGATGTACATAACAAACATTGTCACTTTATTAACAAAACATAAAGAAATTTATTAGTTTTGGATAAAGATGAAAGGATTTTGAAAGCAACCTTCTGAAAACATCTAGTCATAATATGAATCTACACAAAGCATTGAATAGTTAACAAAAAACAAATGCGTAATGTTCCTCGCTTCTTTTTATCAATCAATGTTATTAAAACAACCGTCATAAAGATTAATGCTTTTGAAAACCTTCCTAACACAACTTACCGTCATCTGTTTCAACAATTTCTCCTTTTTTTAAATATAGTAAAAAATAAAATAAAGCGTGGTTGTTTTTTTTTAACCAAATCCATATAGAAACAATTTCAATATTTCAGAAGACAAAGATCAACTATTTTTGATGACTTAATTATGAATAAGGTTTTGATACCACTTGTGGGGTTTTAATCCCTTTAAAGACAAAATTCATTCATATCAAATTATCAAAAATTAAATAAAAGTGGAAGCATACTTGAATCTATTGTGAAATTTGCACTGGAGTCTTGCAATTTGTCTTCTAAATTAAAACATAGCATTGTTTTTAGAGTTTTTCTTAACTCTTTGTTTTCTCTTTGAAGGGATGTTAGAAAGAATTATGCGTACATTTAATTTAGAGACCACAACTACTTTTATTAGGGTAAAATTCTAATTTAATTTCTAGTTTAACCCATCATAAAATTAAAAATTATAAATCCAATCTCTACACGTTTAAAACCCACACTTAAAATAAATACATAAAACCTAAAATAACATAACCATATTAAATCATTTTAATTAATTAAGCTCAACTTTATAAGATAACCTTTGTACATAATTATATAAATATAAGCCCCCAAACTTTTTTTTTTGGTTACAAAGGAAGAAATAACTAAAAAGCTAATGTAAACTATAACGATAAACAACCCCTTGTAAGTCCCGGTGGAGGTCCTCCAAACAGTCCAAAGGAATATCTAAAAGCACATGGATGCCAGTCCACACAAATTGCGCCAATTTTGCTAGGATGTCAACACATCTATTCCCTTCTCGAAGAACATGATGTAATTGGATGATCCACTCTCTATACATGAGCTCCCGACCACCAATAAAAAATGACTCGTTAAAGGACTGCTTCTGAGACGATGAGAGGATATTGATAACCCCCAGAGAATCCACTTCTACCATGACACGCTTATAGTCGCTGTCCCATGCCAACAAAAGTCCAGTAAAGACCCCTCAGAGTTTCGCAGTTAGTGGTGAACACAATCCAATGTTTTGCAAAAATCCTCCACACCACCTTCCTGTACGATCCTGCAGTAATCCTCCAGCTGTAGCAAGACCCTTTCCATGTTCAACCGCCCCATCAGTATTTAGTTTGAACCACCCTTCCATAGGTTTAGTCTAGCCTATGAATGTACCCTGTGGTACTTGCTGATCTGGAAAGACTCGACTGACTACTTCCCTGGCATTTTCAATCCAGTCAAAGTGATCTAATACCACCTTGGTGCCATCTAGAGGCCAAACGAAATCGTCCTCAAAGATGCTCTTATTGTGCCATTGCCATAAAAGCCAACAAGACACTCCAAATATTGTAGCCGACGTAAAGCGTCGTACTAGATTTTGGTTTCCAAGATTAACAGTCACCCACATCTCTACAGCTAACTGGAAAAAGGTAAGGTCCCTTGTGACTGTAGGGAATCTATTCCAAAAAGACTTCACTCGACTACAGTCTCTGAGTGAGTGCAATAAGGACTCTTTCTGGCTACAGAATTGGCAGCTGGCATCCTCGGAGATATGATGAGTCACTCGCTGTTGGATTGTTAGTAGTTTCTGTTGAGCCAATAGCTAAAGAAAAGATCGGATTCGTTGGGGACCTACTCATTTCCATATCAATTCCCCAAATTCGATTGTTGCCTTGCTCAAGCGTGGCTTCAATAAGATCATAGGCAGAAGCTACCATAAAGCACCTCTTCTTTTCTGGTCCCCAAATTATTTGATCCTCCCTCAACTCAGTGTGAGGTGTTGTAATTGCTATTATAGTCATGCAAACTGTAAAAGGGAGATAGTGTTGGAACATAGCCCAACACCAGTTATCATTCTTACTAGTTAGATCCTAGACTGTAGCATATAGCATCCTATTGGGTGGCTGGGAAGTAGCTACCAGAAAAAGGGGACCTCAATCACCCGCCCATACATCTACCCAGGAATAAATCCAATGTCAGCTGACTATTTGCTATTTGATACCTTGGCATACATATCTCCAGGTTACGGTGATTCCCCTCCATATGATTGACACCCTTAACCGCTCCACCGATCGAGAAATGGTCTGATCATTAACATCGTATTTGACTCAAAAGAGCTGGACTCACAAAGCGTTGGATCTTATAAGTACTTCTCAATCCAATTTAGTAAGCAAAACGTCGTTGGAAGAACAGACTTATCAAATCCCTAATTTTTTTTTGTATTTGGTCGACAAATTGCCTCCTATCTAACTAAGTTCATTTTCCTTTAGCCATCCTTTAATTCCCACGTAAAATTCTTCATTAATTTCTCTAAACCGTCACAAAATTATCTCGACAATTGCAGTATTTATATGTATATATCAGTAAAGAGGAGATGACTCGTAACTTTGTCACACCTGTTTGTTGCTTGATCGAGACGTACCATTAGTTCCGTAAAACCAGTCAGGAGACTCAGCTTCGAAAGCCACAAAATCTCTAGATTAGTAGAGGTTTCCAAGTGTCACGCTCCTCACCACGAGCATACCACCCCATGCCATGGTTGTTCAGCCTCTCAAAAATATCCTCCATAGTAAGCCAAGTTGCATCCAACACGTGTACACCAACTATAACGCACTCATCAAAATATTAGTTGTTGGTGTTGCGCCACGTCAGCCCCGTCAATCACGAGCCACGGCGGCCGACCTTTTGATCCGGTTTCTCTTACTAAAATGTATTTTGCGGTGGTGAGCTTAAGTTGGATGATATCAGATGTTTGAAATTTGAGGCGGTATTTCATTTAGCGGGTTGACTTACTTTCAGATATTTTTTCACTTTTATCGGATGAGGTTAGTTTCACTTTTAAATAACACACTCTGTTACTACTTAGCGTTATGGGTGAGGTTGTGGTGATCGACGACAACGGAATGGTGGCGGAGGAGGTGGTTAGGTGGGAGAAGTTTCTACCAAATACGATGCTTCGCGTTCTATTGGTGGAAGCTGATGATTCTACGCGCCAAATTATTGCTGCGCTTCTTCGAAAGTGTGGTTATAAAGGTCGCTTCTTATTATCCGTTGATGGATTTTTAGCTTATTTGGAAATTGATGTGTTTGATTGGGATTCCGAGCTCATTGGTGACAATCCAACGTTTTATGTGGTTTTCTTAACTTTTGGTGAAAGTTCTTGTTCTTTACTGGAGATTGGAGTCTTTTATTGATTAAGGTGTCTCGGACTCATCTTCTCTTTGGGTTCTTTCTCTTATGTTTGATAAGATGATGATGAGTTTCATGGGAGTCTTTCAACTGAACTTGCACTTTCTTTGGTCAAGCAGTTACTGCTGTTTCAGATGGATTAATGGCATGGGAGACTTTGAAGGGTAGACCGAATGATTTAGACCTCATATTAACAGAAGTGGAGTTGCCATCATCAATATCGGGATATGCACTTCTTACCTTGGTCATGGAACATGACTTCTGCAGAAATATTCCCGTCATAAGTATGTAATATATTTGGTTTTTCTTTTGTTATAGTCATTATTCTGATGTTTTCTTAGATTTGGAACTAAACTGTTCTTGCTCTTTTCTAGATTTGGAACTAAACTGTTCTCGCTCTTTTCTATTTCTTTTGTCATTACCAAATAGTGATGTCTTCAAACGACTCTATCGGCATGGTCTTGAAGTGCATGTTAAAAGGTGCTGCTGACTTTCTAATTAAGCCTGTTAGAAGGAATGAGCTGAGGAACTTATGGCAGCATGTTTGGAGGAGGCGAACTGTATGTTTCCAACATATCCTATTTATTGCGTGTATGTTTCACGTGCGTGGAAAATAAATTTGCGCTTCTGAATTTTCCATTTTGATTCTTCATCAGTCACCTCCACGATGTATTCCTCTAAACTCATCCATTCTGCAGCGTATAAAATTGAAGCCACTTCTGAAATTAATGCGGCAAGTGATAATTCTAGTGATTGTTCAATTTTTACACAGAAAAATAGGATTGGCAGTGTAAAAGGAGTTAACACTCAAGAAAGAAAGTATGAACATAAATCTTTCCTGCGTAGTCTTTTCTTACGGAGTGACTATTTAATTATTTTAGTGACTGTTGGTTCCAAAGATACCTGCTAAGCTAGATGTGATTTAAACGAGAAGACGACTGTCAATCTATTAGCAGAAACTTGATTTAGAATCTGACATGATCTCATGCAAATATGTAGGGACTGTCTAAGCTGAAGTGCAAGAGTTTTTCACAACGAAGCAACACACGAAAAGAGATGTATGAAGAGAAACCCACGTTGCAAATAACGTCAGTAGATTCTGATTGTAAAACTAGAGGTTTGCTATTTCATTTCTGTCTTTATTCATTTCTTCCTCTTTATTATTACTGAATAGCATTTGTAATCTCATTATTCGTTTTACATGAGATGAACATGTGATGTTGTATTTGCTACAGAAGGATCAAACCAATCAGGACTGGCCTCTGAAGAAACTAACGATTCGACTGCTTTAAGATTGGGAAAAGAGCGTGGTTCGACAAGGGAGCCACCTCACAATGAAAGAATGAGACCAGAAGGAGACAAAAATTACGAAAATGAAAGAACGAGAGCAGAAGAAGACAAAAATTATGTGGAAAGTCGTCGTTGCAATAATTGTGAACTGGTAGAACCTTCCATTGCAACCGTGGACTTGATCAGTAAATTTGGTGACGACTTAATGGGCATTTGTGAATATTCTGGCGTGAACGTCTGCACAAAAAAGCATGAATTCACTCCACAACTGGAAATTTCCCTGGGAAAGTTATGTCCCATAAAAGACTTACCAATAGATGAAAAGCATGCGCTGAACCATTCTAATACTTCAGCCTTCTCGAGGTGAGTTTGCTGTAACTCATTAAACACGAGTCTTTGAAAATTGGAGTATCAACTTGCACGTGTTTGTGAGTGTATGTCTGGTGTAATTTCTTCGTACTGAGATGACACCTGGTTAGTTTCCTTAAAAAATGCCAACTGGGTTGCTGGATATCTTCTTGAACGTTGCTTTTTCACTATCTACAATTCCATTTCTTCACAAGAGTATATCCGAGGTGCTGGGGTGCAGGTCGTGGTAGATAGTGCAATGAAGCAGCGACTATGTGGGAAGCCGAGGAGGCTCTATTTCTATAAGTGGGGCCGAATGTAGACCTTTTAGTCTGTTTTTGTAAAAGAAATGGATTTTGATTATTCAGTGGTGCTTGCTACGTTTTAGTTGAAGGATCACAATAATGATATGTGGGTATCTTCAAGTTCACATATGTTTTTCTGTCTTATACGAGGATCATGTCAAGACGATTTTTTTTGATATGGTATCAAATGACTACATAGGGGTCAAGCATATAATTCAGCCTTCTGGTTTCTTCCTAACTTAAAAGTGATCATATTCTCTTGATGAATCGTCAAATGTTGTAATGTCCACACACTTTATTCATTTTTGAATAATTAACAGGTCCCTCGTGCAGGTATAACAGTAAAATACTGCAGCCGCTTTTCCCGATATCTACCGACAATGGTTTCGGATTCAAGACAGATGCGAGTAAATCTTCAGAGCTATCATCTGATCAGCTCTCTCAAAATAGCAGTGGCATTTCTCAACAACACGGTTCAACTGGAAGTAATAGCAATCAAGAAATTATGAATACACCGTTCAGTGGTTCTGGTCAAGCCGAGATATACTCAGGCCCTCAACTTGGACCGAGTCATGTCAAAGGAGTGAAGCTGGATAACTTCTGTATTGGATATGATCATGTTTTCCCTTCTTTACACCATGCACAGTTGGCTTTATCCCCAACTTGTACTTCTAAGGTGTCGAGTGGCTATGCACAATCTCCATTTCATATTAATACTTCAATTCATTCCAATCATGATGTTGATGACCCTAAACATCATTATAGACAGTCTGATGATGCTATCAACAATTCTGCTGAACCGAATATATCTCAGCAGAAGATGGAACCAGTGCAGGAATTAAAGCATGGTTCAATTGCTAATTTTCAGAATGCTAGCAGTATTTTATTTGATGGTGTCACAAATTATGACTCCAAGAGTACGCAAGAAATCTTTTTCCATAGAAATGATGCAAATGTCAGTCTTGCCGTGGCAGATGAGAGTGCCAGAAAATCAGAAAGCTTGAAAGACGGTCTTCTCTTCATTCAAGAAGGATTTAGAGGGATGAATCCTCATTCTTCTAGCCAGAGGGAAGCAGCATTAACCAAATTTCGATTGAAGCGGAAAGATCGTTCCTATGAGAAAAAGGTACATTGATTCCTGTACTTGCACAATACATAAGCTGTGGATATGAAGTCCAAGGTGGAGATATGGATTAAATAGAAATGTTAGTCTGCGTGGTGCTCCGGAAAGTGGGTTAAGGTGATTCGATCACCAGTTGCTTCTGCAAAGTTGACAATGCTGATTGTGACTTATTCTGAACGCTATTTTCTGTCACCCCCTCGATGTCTTGTATGTCTTTATAGCAATAGATCTTTAAGATAACCTATCATTCGGCTTTTTAGAATGGCAGGTCTTCCCGGTACTTGATCATGACCAAACAGCTGAATTCATTTGAGGAGTTGACTCCATATCTTGATCCTTAAAATGTTTCTGGTTTCCAGGTCCGATACCAAAGTCGAAAAAGATTCGCAGAGCAGCGTCCCCGAGTGAGAGGCCAATTTGTTACTCAAGTGCAAAAGAATGACCCAACAGCAGATGTTTATGTATAACCGTTAAATTCATTAGTTCAATCTGCTTGCCACGGATAGGTCCTTTAGCTTTTAGACATGAGTGTATGATAAAGTGAGGTTTGAAGATGTATTCACTCTTCCGAAGTCTTGCCATTGACCCGGGGCAATCGTGTCAGGTTTATGACAGAAGCACATAGCGGTTAAGTAGTAGAAGACTTGAAGACCCCTGCTACTTGATGGTGAATTAGGAAGGTACACTAGTAGGATGTATTTGGGTTGTAGTTTATAAATGGGTTGGTAGTGTTAGATTAGTACTCTGTTCAGCTCCTTGAATGTACTAAATTAACCAGAGCTTCTTGTTGGTTTCTTGAGCAATCACAAAGAGAAACCTTGTGTTAGATTAGTACTCTGTTCAGCTCCTTGAATATACTAAATTAACGAGATCTTCTTGTTGCTTTCTTGAGAAATCACCAAGAGAAACCTTGTACGTATCTGATAAAATTTAATTGCTATAGATACCTGTTCGTGGAGTGAATGAAGCCAAGAATAGAGTTGATGGGTCCATCTTTCTGATATCTGAAATGGAAGGACATGAGAGGCTCCAAGCACATAAGAGTTTATGAGCAGAATTAGTGGTGCCTACTCTCGGTTACATATGGTTGGGAATGAATAGTAGTGTAAACTACAAAATTGGGTCCAACACAAATGATTGGATGTAACTATGCGTTGCCTTATAAGGCACCAAGGAATAGCGATGGGCTGTCACTAGCCCAACAATTGGGTTAGAGCTTGTCGACAGAGTCCGGAGAAGAAAGTAGCTTTAGGTGTTTATGGGGATGTTGTTGCGTGTGACGTAAGGGCTGGTTTGAAGAAGGCTTTGGCCCCGTTTGGTAGAGAGCTGATCAGCTCTTTTTTAGCTGGTCAACTTATTTCAACTGGTTGACCATAAGAACA
>JAOSBN010000147.1:46646-79032 GCA_027563595.1 Erythroxylum suave
TTAATACTAAACAGCTAATTTTACCAAACATCTCTAACCAAACAGCTAATGCAATCCGCTGGTCAAATCAGCTGATAAAATCAGCTATTAGCTAACAGCTGATAGAATCAGCTAACAGCTAATGCAATCAGCTGATTGCCAAACAGGGCCTTTATTTGGGAAGGAGCCTTTGCGTCTCCAATGGTCATAATAATGAGTGCAAAACTAATAATGAGATTAATTATTATGTGATTTATTTTATCAATAAATAATTAAAATATTTATGTTTTATAAATAATCAATCAAATTTATTTTCAATGATTTAGAAGATTATTTATTTTTAAATAATTATATAAGAAAAAATAAAGAGCTACAAAAATCTTAATTATTTGCTATAGTATTAATGAAACAAATAAAATAATTATTAAAAATTAAATATAAAAACTAATGATTTTGATAATATTATTTTGATCTATCCTAATAATATTTGATAATATATTGATAACAATATTATCCCACTAACTATTTATTCCTATATTTGACAAATCTGTCCTAAATCTTCTTATTCACCTTAAAACTTTTTTCTTAACTTGAATTCATGTTTGATCAGTTGAGCTGCTCATGTTGGATTGTCAATATTTTTACATTATTTTGACATTTAAATTGAATTGGCTTAGTCAATTAAATTAATTGAAATTGATTTACCATCCCTAATTAACTGTAATTATATGCATTTAGTTTAGTTAGCATTCATTTCTTATCACAAGTCTCATTATTAAAAAAAAATTTAAATTTAAATTGAAACCTAGAAATAATGAGTAAATAAATAAATTTATAAGTAAATTGTTTTGAATATTCTCAACTATAAAATATATATATCGTAACTTATTTTGTGACAGCATAAATTATATTTATAAAAACATATATATGTGTATTCTAATTAAAAAACAATTTAATTGTTCTGAATTATTATGTAAATACAAGATCTTAAGTTATTATATAAATCTAGCATGTATGCAATACTTGGTATAGTATATTTATATAATAATATGTATATGTTGGAATATCTTTGAGATTGAGATATTTTAAAGGCAAAAGTGTGACTCTTATTTCACCGATTGATAAGTTTAGACATAACATTCTAGAGAGAACAATTATAATTCTAATATTTAGAAAAAGTTAAAATTGGACCTCACCATAACATAAAATTTAACCTTATCTGTTAGGTACTAGGTCAGCGCTGACCTAACAATATTTTTAATATTGTTTATTTTTGTGAGCTCTTAATATCACGTCATTGCTGACGTGGTAATGTGAGACCAACTTTTTGAAAAACATTGAAAAATGGTGAATTTTGATCCTAATTTTTACACCATTCGATCAGTTGAGCTTTAACATTTTAGAGAGAACACTTAAGACCTTAATTTTTACAAAACATTAAAATTTAACCTCATTATAATGGAATTACTAACGACTTGATCATATTGCTAACTTGACACTTTTTTAATTATTTTATTTTATTTGCATTTTATAACAACTTTATAACGGAATTGCAATGCATAAAAATTAAATTACTTCAATTTAGTCAAGTTTAAAATAAATTTAATTTCTTACCATTGCAAATTATTTTAATAACAATTCTTTTTTCATTATAACATGCTAATAAAATATTTACCAATCTAGATATTCGTTCATATTTATATAAAAAATAAAACTAACAAATATTGAATTAAAGTTTCTATCTTTCACTTATATTTATGCATAACAAGTTATAATTATCTCTGTTCAAGCTTCATATCAAATTCTCTCGTAACTCCACTTTTGAAAACAACAACAACAATAACAATGACTTACACAGAACTGTACAAATTATATATTTTTTAATTATAAAGATAAATATGGTATTTATAAATATTAAAAATTAAAAATCACTAAAATGTTATATGTATAAATAATAATTATATGTTTAATTTCAACGTGAATGTACATATGAGAAGTTTAAAAGTTTTGTATTGCAAAGTTAAAAGAATTACTTAAAAAATGAAATACACTTCTCGTAATATAGAACAACACTTTTTATCTGCAAGTCCCACATTGCAACTTCGTTATAAAGTCGTTATAACATGCAAATAAAATAAAAAATTATTAAAAAGTGCCAGGTTAGCGACATCATTAAGTCATTAGTAATTTTGTTATAATGAGGTTAAAATTTAACATTTTCTAAAAGTTAAGGTCTTAAGTGCTCTCTTTGAAATGTTAGGGTTAAACTTGTTGAATGGTGTAAAACTTAGGGTTAAAAGTGACCATATTTAAAAAGTGGGTCCCACTTTGTCATGTTAGAAATGACATAATACTTGGAGCGCAAAGAAAAAAAAAGCGGAAAAAATTGCCAGGTCATTTATAACCTAACACTTAATAGACGGGTTTAATTTTCTATTATGATGGGGCATAATATAAAGTTTTCTAAATTTTAGAGTCCCTTTTGCCTATTGTCATATTGGTCAAAGCTAAAATTTCATGCTAAGGAGTTATTGTACCATAAAATAAGCCTCAGATAATTGGAAATCACTACAATCAAATGATTTTCCCATTTTCGTTTCTTAAACCACAAATGATTGAATTGATTTCAACTTCAACATTTATGTTTATCAAGAATTTACAAGTTGTGTCAATGTTTGCTATCCCTGGGCTTCCAATTTTGATCGAATATAATTCATAATTCTTAAGTGTTAGCTCAAGATTCATTTTTAACAATTTTGATGATAACCTTATAATATTTTCAAAATTCAAATTGAATTTATTTCCTTATATATAAACAACGACATCATTCTTAAAAGGAAATAAAATCATAGAATAATTGCTTTCCTTCTTGCAGGAACCTTCTTTATGAACGTACCTTGTTAAAAAAATGGTTTATCCAAAAGGATCTTAGTTATTACGAGGGTTATATATTAGCCATGTGATTACTGGAAGATTTTTGGATGCAAGTGAAGTAACGAGTTGTTGAAAGAAAAGTATACTTAAGGAAGAGCCATTGTTTTTGAGAATATAGATCAAACTTTTAAAATATAGCTATAACATCAATTTTTTTGAAAGTGATACCATTGTAAAATCTCTTGTACTTTAGAAAAGTGAAAATATTTTTGAGAGAGATCAGTGTAGCTCATATTGAGCAAACTTCATTTTATGTTGAGAGCTTGTAGAGACTAGCTAAATACTACCAGTTTGAAAGATTCGAGAACCTTAAAAAATATTAACTTCTGAGCTTGAAGAGGCTCGTCAAATTACTAATTGTTTTTATAGTGAAATACTTAAGTTGGATACTTGGGGACTAGACATATACTTAGGTTATAAGCCTAATCAGTATAAATCGACTATGTTCTTCTCTCTCTTCTTTTAACTTTTATATTTCTACATTATATTGTATATGTTTTCATTTTAGCAAGAGCCTCCTTCACTGTTATATTAGGCTCCTTTTGTTTTCAACTAAATTAAGGATTCTTTTATTTTAACAGGCACCTTCTGTTTTAAAATTGTTTTTGACTGGACTTATTCTTTAGCATGCTCTTATCGTTTAACAAGTTACTATTGTTTGGCAAGCTCCTATTTTTTAAAAATTTTTAACAGGCACTTGTTTTTATCCGAATTAAAAGTATTTTGCAAAATTTTTTTAAGTCACACATAATTCACCCCCCTCTTGGGTGTGTTTGCTTTATCATTTGGTATTAGAGCTAGGCTATACATTTATTGTGTTTTATAGCACATGATAAATCATGGAAAACACCTTAAGAAGTTGTGAGGGGCAATCTATCTCAAAGCCTTCGTACTTCAATGGAAACAACTACTCATACCGAAAAGAGAGAATGACCATATATCTCTAATTTACGGATATCAAAATATGACAAGCGATTGAAGTTGAAGATACAATTCCCAATTTTGATAATGTAGAAGTATGGACTGATACTGACAGGAGAAATGCACAATTAAACGATAAGGCAATACATCACTTGATATGTGCGTCGTCTCTAGAAGAATATGAAAAGATATCCTATTGCTCCATAATAAAAGAAATTTGGAACAAACTTTAAGTTACCTTTGAAGGGACGAATGAGGTAAAAAAAACATAGAATAAGTCTTTTTTTACATCAATACAGAACTATTGGCATGAAATAAAGGGATACCATAGATAAATTCTTTGGAAACTTCAACAACATCATCACTGCCTTAAAGAAGCTGGGACAAATATATCCTAGTGATGAGTTTGTAACGAAGATTCTAAGGTCACTACCAAAGGAAAGGAGAGCTAAGGTGACGCTCTATAAACAAAAAGGATCTAGAAATTATTTCATTTGAATGGATACAAGAAAATCTAATCATTCATGAAATCGAGCTTAGGCGAGATGAAGGATCCTCCTACAGAAAAGGAATGACACTAAAAGCAACTGACGAATCAAATTGTGATGAAAGCGACATTGAGTTGCAGATAGATGGAGATGATGAATTCAACTTCATGGTTAGAAAACATGCATTCTTCTATAAAAAGAAGTTAACAAAGAAAAGAGAAGGAAACAAGAAAATTAGAAATAACAAGCCCATATCAAAAGACAGCAACAGCAGTCGCAATACACAAATCATATGCTATCATCACAAGAAGCTTGGCACACTAAACCTGAATGTTCTCTCCTTCAAAAGGATAAAACAGAGAATAGGAAACCTAGAAAGCAAGCTATGACTATAGCTTGGTTTGACGAGGATTTTGAAAGCTTTGAAGAAGATGAACCTAAAGAAGTTAGCAAAGTTTGCTTTATGGATAAATCAGGAGACGATGAGGTATACTATTCTAACTCTGATATTGAAGTTGATGAATTTAAAAGTGCATATCAAGAATTGTATGCTCAGTATAAAGGTTGACAGTGAAATATTTCAAAGAAGTTGAGAAGTCTAAGAGCAATGATGCATCTCTGAGGAGCAAGATTAAATCATTGAAATCAATGAATGAGAATTTGGCAATCACTAGGGGAGTGAATGAGAAATCAATAAATCCGTAACTCGGCTGGTTCGTGGATTTTGGGTTTTTCCCAATCACTAGGGGAGTGCTGTCAGATGTGGGTAGCCGAGGCCTACGCGATCCGAACGGGACTGTCAATGGCACTATCGGTAGGTGCGCTGAAGATACATGTAGAAATGGATTCATGGAAGGTGAAACAAGCTCTCAAGGAGAGGGAACCTAAACCACCATGGAGTCTGATAATCTTGGAATGTCACTATCTGATGTCTAGGTTTAAGGAAGTTATGGTGGAGTATATCTTCCACGAAGCAAACTCAGTTGCAGATAGCCTTGTGAATCTTGGAAGATCCTATCAGTTAGGAACTTATTTTCATCATTTACCACCTAGTTGTGTAACTAGGCTTTTGATTTCGGATAACTCTGGTGTATTTTTCTCTCGTCCAGGCGATTAAGTATTTATTCGCCTGAGCCTTTCAATAAAAAAAAAATAATTTGGAAAACAAAAGTATGTCTCTCAGAGTTGAGTACAAGCAAAAGGTCTCTGAAATGGAAGTATTAGAAGAAACAATAGCCAAGTTGGAAAATACGTTGCTAAAAAATGATTATGAAAAGGTAAAACAGTTAAAAGAAAAAGTTGTCACCTTAAAAGTTGAGAAAGAGAAAAGTGTTGGAAAGATCTTATCTCTAGAAAAATATCTAGCAAATTTCATTGATGGAAGGAATAACCTTGAAATAGGATACAATGAAAACAATAATATTCGGCCTTACCAGAATTTCTTTGCCAAATCTAGCAGTAGTTATAGTCAAAATACCAGGAACCTGATACATGGTAGAAATTATATCAATTCTCACTCATCTGTTTTATGTTTCTATTGTGGTAGACATGGTTACATTAGTCACTCTTATAAATTTCCTAAAATAGAGAAATGATCTTAAATGAATATTTGGAGATCGAAAAGTCAAGTTACTAATCTGAAAGGACCCAGAAAATTTTAGGTATTTACAATGAGAGAATATTCTTTTTACAGATATGCTTTAAAACAAAGACAAGAGAAAATCAATGGATAGTTGATAACAGCTGTTCGAGACATATGAAAGGTGAAATATCGCACTTTAACTATAGTGAAAGGAAAGACGGAGGTAATGTTGTCATTGCAGAAAAAAATAAAGCAAAGGTTTGGTAAAATTGGTAATTCTGACTCTACCTCTATTGATAACGTTCTCTTTGTTGATGGTTTGAAACATAACCTATTGACTGTGAGTCAGTTATGCGACAAGGGTTACAAAGTCATTTTCTATACATCTCATTATTAAATTGTCGATATTCATAATGATAATATTGTGTTTATTAGTCCTAAAAATCAGAATATATATTGTGCTTATCTAGAAGACATATCTTCACTAAATGTTAAGTGTTTTGTCTCTCTAGAAAAGGATTCGTTTATCTGGTATAGGAGATTTGGACATGCTAGCATGAGCAATCTATCAAAAATATCCAAAAATGAGTTAGTAAGAGGACTACCTACTCTAAAGTTCAAAAGCAATTAGGTTTGTGAGGCTTGTTTAAAAGGTAAATAAGTCAGAAGCAACTTTCCCCCTAAAAATGTTACGTCTACTAGCCAACTACTTGAACTTGTTCACATGGATTTGTTTGGTCCTACTAGGACTTAAAGTTTTGGTGGTAAATATTATGGCTTTGTTATAGTAAATGATTATTTCAGATTGATATGGGTTTACTTTTTATCAAATAAGGATGATACTTTTGAAGCTCTTGAGAAGTTTTCCAGAAAAATTTAGATCAAAAAAGGATATTACATCAGTTCAATTCAAAGCTATCATGGAGGAGAATTTGATAACAGAAAGTTTGAAGAGTTCTGTGACAACAATAGTATAACTCACAGCTTCTTATGTCTAAGAATGCCTCAGCAAAATAGAGTGGTAGAGAAAAAGTACAGAACTTTGGTTAATATGGTTAGGACCATATTGTGTGAAAGTGGTCTACCGCATAGATATTGGTCAGAAGCAGTATCCAAGACATGTTATGTACTTAACAGATGTCTCATAAGACCCATTCCAAAAAAGACTCCCTATAAGATGTGGAAAGGAAGAAAACTAAATATTGCTTACTTTCGAGCATTTGGCTGCAAGTGTTTTGTTCTAAACAATAGAAAACACAATATTGGAAAATTCAATGCAAGATCAGATGAAGCCATTCTTTTGGGATACAGTAGTATGAGTAAGGGATTCAGAGTTTATAATAAAAGAACAACAAAAATAGAAGAATCAATGTATGTGGTATTTGATGAAGCACTACCGTCGACAATATCAGCTGATTCAGATGATGAAAAGCACCTCCTAGTTCCTAAAAATACATCAAAGACTTTAACTATAGCACCGTCGGAATGATAAGATCAAGAAGGTCCCTCTGAAGCTAGACAGAGTAGGCTCCTTCCTCTCAATAGAAGCCTATATAAAGAAAAACACCTAGAGAATGGAGAGGTCTTGATACACACCAATATATTTTGGGAGATCCATTTGAAATCTAAGAACAAGATCATTATTTAAGAACAACTTTGTTACTCTCATCTCACAAATAGGACCAAAGATCGTTGAAGAGGTCCTTAATAATGAAAATGGTAAGGTGGTAAGAAATAAAGCTAGACTTGTAGCTCAAGGTTACAATCAATAGAAGGTATTGATTTTGATGAAACTTATACTGCTAGTTCTATATTGGAATGAATTAGAATCTTGCTTGCCTTTGCATCCTATAGACATTTCAAGTTGTTCCAAATGGATAATAAAAGTGCATTCCTAAATGGTTACATTAATGAAGAAATATTTGTTAAGTAACCCCTAGGTTTTGAAGAAGAAAACCATCCAGATTACGTGATGAAGTTAACCAAAGCTCTATATAGCTTAAAGTAGGCTCCTCAAGCATGATATGAAAGGTTAAATTTCTGTTTGAGAATAATTTTGAAAGAGGAAGGTTGATAAGACTTTATTTATTAAGAGGAAGGAGAATTATTTACTCTTAGTGCAAATATATGTTGATGACATAATATTTGGTGCTACTAATCCATCCTTCTGTGAAGAATTCTCAGCATTAATGCAGGAGGAGTTTGAAATAAGCATGATGGGAGAATTATGATTCTTTCTCGGATTACAAATTAGACAAATAGAAAAAGGAATCTTCATTAGCCAAGGAAAATACACAAAGGAACTCATTAAGAAATATCACTTTGAGAATGCTAAATCGATAGGTACTCTCATGTATGCTGGAACTAAACTTGATAAAGACTAAGAAGACAAAGATATGAATAAGACAAAGTATAGAGAAATGATTGGATCACTACTATATCGTACAAGCTTAAGACCAGACATAATGCTTAGTGTGTGTCTTTGCATACACTTTCAAGCAAATCCAAAAAAAAGTCACCTTCAAGAAGTGAAAAGAATCTTTCAATATCTCCACAGAACTATGGATTTTTGACTATGATAACCAAAAATCAATTCATTTGATATAGTGGGATATTGTGATGTAGATTATGCAGGTGATAAAGTCAATACAAAAAGCATAAACAGTCACTGTCAATTTCTTTGAACATGTCTTGTATTTTGGTCTTGCAAGAAGTAAAATTGCATAGCACTTTCGACGAACGAAGTTGAATACATAGTAGTTGCTAGTTGTTGTGCTCAAATCTTATGAATGAAGCATCAACGATAGGATTTTTCTCTAAAATTGTGTCATATTCCTATATTAAGTGATAACATTAGTGTTATTAATCCTTTTAAAAATTCTGTGCATCATTTAAGGACTAAGCATATAGAAGTCAATCATCATTTTCTTAGAGATCATGTTTTAGAAAGAACCATTGATCTTTTGCATGTTAATACTGAAAATCAAGTAGCTGACATTTTCACAAAGCCACTTTTTGAAGTTAAATTTTGCATACAAACTCTCTGACAGTATTTCTGTATAAATTCTCGCTGCTACTTGTCATTGCATTTCGTAGGCTCCTTTTATTGTGTTTCTTTAGAAACTCTCTCAGTCTAATAGGATCCTTCTAATTTTAGAAGGCTCCTCTCGATTTAACAAAGCAGGGTACATATGTCCTAAAAGAAAATGACTCATAGTATCATTTTAGCATTTGAAAACATGCTCGTAACTCTAACAAACGGTTGTACGGTACTGACAGAAGATACATAGACGATCACACTTTCTATATTAGCGTATGACCATTCACCTTCACACGAGATCAACATTTAGGAATCACTTAAATAGAACAAAAACAAATCTCTCTCAAGCTTAAATAGAACAAAAATAGATCTCTCTCGTTTACTCATCATATTTTTCTTAAAAATGCCACTTATTCGTTCTGCATTCAAACTTTATACATCTTCTCAACTTTATCTTTCCAAAAATCTACAATGGCACCAATCAGATCAAAAGGAGAAAAGAAAAATCTAACTTTCATCGATGGTCATGGTGAAGCTCATATTATTGAACCCATCTCTTCTAAGCAACAAGTATCAAAAGTGCACAAGGTTTTAAACGATGATGGTTTAGATGAAGAACCTTTTTGGTTAATCAAACAACCACAAACTAGAGGAATTCTTGCAAAGAAAATTAAGAAAATATTTGGGCAAAAAGAAAATACTGAAAAGGAAGAGGAAGAAGAATCCAAAAAAAGAAAAAAGGGGAGAGATAAAGAAAGGAAAAGCGCCTGTGATTAAAGAAACTATCAAGAACTCTGTCATTAGAAACGGGTTATTTCATGAAAAAATGATTCCTAACAAAAACAGAGCAAAGAAAATAAAGTTAGTTTCTCAAAAGGTAGGAAAAACATTAATACCACAAAAAATGTTTCAATAAGTGGAAGCTGAAATTTGCTATAAAACGCAATACAAGAAAATAAAGGTGGTTGCTGGGAGAGTCTTACCTCCTATGATGTTTAATAACATAGGTATACCTATCCCTCCTTACTTTGTTGCAATTGGTTAAGAAAACTTCCTGAAATTAAATGAGACAGTGTGTGATGAGCTAGTTAGGGCATTCTACACACACATGAGAATCTCGTGGGTGTGTGAAAGTTAAATTCTAATTTTTGAAGAGATTTTAGGAGATATACTAGACATAGCTCCTATAGGGAGAACTGATTTTCCTTATCATAAATGAGATGTTGATGTATGGATTTGGGAGAAGTTGTTAAATCCATCTACCTTAATACTGAAAATACCCAAGATGAGAGACTTTGGAGCAAGCAATTTAACTTACTGCCACAATGTCTTGCATCATTATCAGCTACTTCTATTTTCCCAGGATTAGTTCTGTTGAAAGGTGCAGTTTACTAGATGCTTATGTAGTGTATAATTTGTTGCGAGGAAACATAATGAATCTTGCTGCAATGATCTTAAGCTTTATGATTGATAAAGGGAATCATAAGAATACAACTGGTTTTCTATCAGATGGGGATGTTACTCACCAAGATTTTCCACCATTATGGAGTACCTTTTCCAAACTTAAGTTGATATAAACCAGCTAAGTTTCATCCTTCTATTCCATACCAATTTGGATATAAATTGTAAAACACTACCTAGGTGGAAAAGAATTCTAAAAGAGAAGGAAAAAATCCTAGGTTCTTGTTATGCCCAAAAGTTCTAAAAAGACCTAGGCTATCCTACTTACAAGTATATGAAATAGTTGTAGTTGATAACTCAGGGTCGTCTCCCATGGAGGTGAAATTGTTCAAGTTAAATTAAGTTTGAATTAAAAATAAAAAGAACAATGCAGTCCTAGAAATTGTATCTTGATTGTTGAGTGAAAACTTTTAAGAAAAATTACAAAGTTAAATTGAAAAGTAAACAAAATCAATTGGGAGCAAAGACAAATAGATGAATCGAAGTGGAAAAATTCTTGAGAATTAATTTTAGTAATTTTATCTCCTATGCATGATTAAGGGAAGCTGATTGGATTGTTGTCTTACTAAAATTAATATTTAGGTTCCAAATTAATTAAAATAATGAACGAGTCTAACTTTCGTATTCAACAAGTTATTATCCAAATTAATTACGAAAACTCGACTACTAGTTACCACTTAAGTTAATATATTTCTAGTTCTTAACCTAAGTGTCCATAGTTTCTCAATCGTGTTAAACTTCTTCTTTCGAATCTTCATTTAACACTAAAATGATGTAAAGTTTGGCCATTCTATTACATTCATTCAATTTAGAAACCCCATCAATAAATAAGATACCAAATTCATAACTCAATCATGCATATTCAACTAAATAGCTGCATTAATTCTTAAGAAAAGAGATCAACTTATCACAGATATCACAACACTCATCATCATTAAACACTTTAATTGCATGTTACTATCAACAAAAGTATTAAAGCAATAACAAAATAGTGAATATTGAATGGACAATCCAAAAGAAACAAATAACAGTCGGCTAAACTAATAATAGTATAAGTGAGTTAATAACAGGTAGTAAAATGAAAGAGACAAAGCAATAAATGAGGAACAGAATAGGCAAACAAATCATTAGATGAAGAGATGTGGAGATCTCTAGTCCCTCTCAAGCTTCAAGCTTTGGCTCTTGCTTTCTGCTTTAACTTCTCCCCAAACAAATGTTCACTAAGGTTGAATGGGATTCAGCTCTAGCTCTCGCTTTTAGCCTCTCCCAAGCTTTCACCTCTCTGTTGGTTTGCTCTTCTTCCTGACTCACTCTTTTTATTTTCTATGTTTCTCTCTTCTCTGTTCCTCCCAAATGAATTTGTAGTGTCTCTAATCTCATATGTGTCTGCAGGGTTTTTATGTATAGCTTTTAGGCCCTTATTCTGCATTCTTCCTCTTTGATTTATAGCCCAACTCTAGGTTTAGGATTATAGGGTTATTACGCCATCAACCTACACTTGTTAGACTCAAAGTTAGTGTCAAAGTATTTGTATGGGGGTGACTAGTTAAGTCATCCCATGATTAGTCACGCACGGTGGTGATATACCAAGTCACCACCATGACTAACATTTAAATTAAATGTTAGTCATGCACAGTATCACCACTATAAGGTGGTAACACTTATCATTACTTTTCTTTTCTTTTTCTTTTTAAAATTTTTAATTTCTCTTTTTATGTAAAATTTATGTGACTTACAACCTATATGCAAAATTGCCAAAATAATCTAATTAACATTCATGCAATATTTACACCATTTCCACGCAATTTATCTCACATTTGGATCAAAACATAACAATTTGTAACCAAAATCAAGATATGAAGAAAATTAAAAGCAATAGAAACTAGATACAATAGTTCTACTATAGATCAATGAGCTAATATTCCTCCTCAGGATGAAAATAGTGCAAGTATCCAACAATTGCCGAAGAAAATTCAAAACAATCAAGAAAAAAAATGTAAGAATAGATAGTCAGTATGCAAAATCAACTTTTTGATGTGCAGATCTTGCTCAGGAAAATCTTTGAATCCCTCCATTAATTCTGTTGCTTTTTGTATGGCTCATTTGACCTTATTATATTATCTTGCCTATCAATATATTATTTCACTTCCTCCCCATTTCTTTATTTTTTTGTTTTTGATAATGACAAGGGAGGAGAGCTTATGTGGACTTTTGTTTTTGCATATATATGATATGATTTCTTGATGCTACCTTGATTATATTTGTGATTGATTTTATTGTGAAAATCTGTGATACATAATTGATTGGCTCCTTTTAATTATGTCTGAACTCATAAAAGTCTCATGTATCTTTCGAAATCATCCATTATCTTTTTGAATTTTGAAAAATACATCTATTATTGCTTGTCATCATTAAAAAGGGGGATATTGTTAGCTCCAATTCATTTTTAACCATTTTGATGATAACATTATAATATTTTCAAAATTAAAATTGGATTTATTTCCTTATATATAAACAACAGTATAGTTCTTAAAAGGAAATAAAATCATGGGGTAATTGCTTTCCTTCTTGCAGGAACCTTCTTTATGAACTTGCCTTATTAAAAAAATGATCCTACTTATTATGAAGCTCATATATTAGCCGTGTGATTATTGGAGATTTTTGGCAAAGATGACAATGAAGTTATTCGGAATTAAATCCATCTAGTTGACTAAGGATGTAAATGAAGTAACAACTAGTTGAAAGAAAAGCCTACTTAAGGAAGAGCCACTACTTTTGTGCATATAGATTAGACTTTTGAAATATAGCTATATCATCAATTCTTTTGAAAATGATATCATTGTAAAATCTCTTGTGCTTTAACAAGTGAAAATATTTTTGAGAGAGATCAGTGTAGCTCATATCAAGCAAACTTCATTTTCTATTGAGAGCTTGTAAAGGCTAGCAAAATATTACTAGTTTATAAGGTTGGAGAACCTTGAAAAGTATTAACTTATAAGTTCGGAGCGGCTTGTCAAATTAATGCTTTTTTATAGTCAAGTTGGATACTTAGGGACTGGACGTAGGCTTGGGTTATAAGTCCAATCAGTATAAATTGATTGCATCCTACTCTCTCTTCTCTTAACTTTTAGATTTTCCTATTATATTGTGTTTGTGTTCATTTCAACAAGAGGCTCCTTCACTATTATAATAGGCTCCTTCTGTTTTCAACTAGCTAAAGGATCATTTTATTTCAACTGATGCCTTGTATTTTAAAATTGTCTTTAACTGGACTTATTCTTTAGTAGGCTCTTGTTGTTTAATAAGCTACTATCATCTTATAGGCTCTTATTCTTTTTAATTTTTAACAGGTATATGTTTTTATCTGAATTGAAAGTAGTTTGCGAAATTTTTTAAAGTAATATACAATTCACCCCCCTCTTGCGTGTATTTGCTTTATCATTAAGAAACAAAAATCTCATTGGAAACGAAAATTTGAAATGGTGAGGCACGTCTTCTCCTTTCTTTTCTCTTTTTTAATGTTGAAAGTTGGAATAGTATCCTAGTGACTACCACCATCTCATCCACTTTATATTACCACAAAATGAGGATGATGTGATCTAGTCAGTATAATCCAAGGATTCAAGATTCCTATTTTAAGGGCGGCTATTTGATCTTGATAGAGATTAAGCAGTACATGTTTACTCTTTATATAATATTTATTTATTCAAATATTTTCGCGTATGCTTATAACATAACACCATGTATTTGGAAAAACCCAAAGTTGAAGTTCTATAAAATTTTTGTTTTGCCTAAGTTGTTTCAAAATGAAACATACAGTTGCTTATCAGAAAGTAGCTAGATTAGAAACTACGATTTTCCAGAATTTGATTATAAGTGGAAAAATTAAATGCTCAAAAAATAAATCAACACAAGAAATTTGTGAACGCAATTTGGTACACACAACCTAGATCCTCACTCAGATTAATTAACTTTCACCGTTGTACAATAGGCTTACACAAGGCTATTACAGAGCCGACACTACTTACTCCTAAAAGCTATCCACTCATACTCACACTCTTGAAAGTATCTCACATCCAATAGCATAACCACCTCTTGCCAACTTCAACAAAGGATTTTTAAATAATGAATGAAACAAAAACAAATTTTCTCAAGTGATTAAATCAAGAATAAGTAAAACAAATGGCACTTAAGTCAAAGATCACTCCTCTATGTGTGCAACCACATTAAACCATAATCATGGAGAGTCTTCAAATAAAAAAATTGTTGTGTATTTTGTAGTTGCTCTACGAAAACCCTTACGCATAGCAACCAAAAATCATAGATAGAACATTGTAATCAATCTCTAAAGCACCCAAAAATAAGAAAACAAAAAGTTAATAGATATGTGTCACTCTATGGGCTGCTTGTTGTGTGACACCATGGACTGCTTGTTTATATACAAAAAATGCTTCCTCCTTTAGGATTCTATATCTTTTAAGATTCCTTCTTTCCATGCATATCTTAACTTCTAAAAATTCTAATTATTTCAAAATAGTGGAATCTTTTACCAAATCAACTTCCTTAAAACAAGATATCTCAAATAAATTAAAATACAAATAATGAAAAAATATAATAGAATATCTTAACAATCTTCCTCTTGTTGGCATTATTTGTCACATCAGAAACTCCACCTGAATAACAAAAATGTAAACTCCACCTAAATAAACAATCATTATAGAAGATGTCAAAAAATCAAAATCAAAATCAAAATCAAGGTCAACGTTAAGTGAACAGCCAACTATCACCAATAAAACTATAAATACCAGCAAGTTCCTATCTACCCCTTGGGACAAATTAATGCCAAGAAGCTAATAATCATGGAACAAAACAAAAAGAAGAATTCATTGTTTGAGTTATTAAAGTGCATTTATACCTATGTGAAAAATGCCTTCAATGCGATCAATCTCAACAAATAAGGAGGCATAAGTATTGATAAAAGGTGCAATAGGTTGTGTGGAGGACTCAGATAAGGAGTATGGAAAATCAACCAACTGATCTTACTTGTTGACATTAAGAATCCTAAGAGTAATATTCAGGAAAGACACAGGTTCAAATACCTCAGAAGCAACACGAGATACATCGTAAACATGCAAAAATTGAGAAATTAAATAAGAAAAACCCAATAATGTTTGTTGTTTACCAATAACCGCAATCATAGTCTCATTAACCAATCTCCCCATATTATTGTAACCCGGATGCCTATAATATACATAGTCTTAGCCGAGGTAAGATAAATTGTCATAATATGTGTGTTGGGCATCTAATAAGTGTTGATCGTGAAACACACTACTAGTTTTACACTCAAAACTGTAAGTATATGGGTTGTGACTTGTAGTACTAAGCAGATATTGATCCTATAGGATTGATGCTTAAGTACCACTTAATTCATATTAATCTTTGTTTTTTTAAAAAAATTTAATAGGAACAAACTGGAAAATCAAATTAAAATTAAATGACTAACAATGAACAATTGATAACACCAAAATGTTGAAAATTGGAATTTAAGATTTTAACAACTAGAGATAACTCTTTCCTTATCTTGTCTCCCTCATAATTTATTAATTGAATTGTGTCTCACCTAAGATGTCCAAATGTATTAACTACCCTCTCTCGAGGTGCAATTAATTGCCCATAGCCAAATTAAATGAAGATGATTAAGCAATCTCTCAATCTACCAAATCACTCCACCAATTTAACTAGTTATTAAGTTATCCTATGGGTGATCAATTAAATTAGCCAAGATCTCTCTTTTGACTAATCAATTAACTTGATGAATGTAAGTCTATAGGATTCCAATTCTCATTGTACAATCCTACAAAAATTACCCATCTCAATCTATTGCAAGGTATGTATATATATATATATATATATTCAACATTCATTAAAGAAATTTATCATTCAAATCAATAAAATAAAAGTTTAACAAGATAGTTCAAAAGCAATATTTAAAAATAAATCAGCCACTCATCGTATCTATAACATCGCCAACAATCAAATACTCCATCATACAAGGACTACAAGAGAAAAAAAGATGAAAAATTAAATAAAGAGAACTCCTCCTCTTATTTGCTCGAATCTAGACATTCTGGTGTTGGTATGCTCCTTTCTTAATTGCGAATGATAAACTTTGAATCTCCACCTCTCTCATGACTCAAAACATGTGTTTTTCACTCAAGGAGGCTATTCTACATGATACTCACACGTCCTCGAGGGTTTATTATCTTATATAGTCCAAAAAACATAAAAATGAAGTGAACCCTGCGTACATCTTCGGGTTAAACATCCCATGATCGTGGGAATTGGCATGATTCCCGAGATCGTGGGTTCTTACATCATAATGCTTCCTCTTCTCTTCTCCTCTTTTGGTCTCTAGCTCAATTGCAAAGTTGCCAACCTCCATTCCTACATCAAAATAATCAATTCTTACCCTAAATCAACATCAAACATAAAAAAACAACAATTTTAATCAAACTAAATGAAAACATACAAAATGAATCCTAAAACACAATAACAATAACCTAGTATTGAAGAAACACAAGCCAAATACTTAGAAAAACACACACTAATGCACAACTATCAACTTCCCCATACTTAAATCTTTGTTTGTCCTTAAGCAAAATCAAACATAACCAATCAATTCTATCATTTATTTTCTCAAAGATCAAAGCATGCAATCCCTTAAATTTTGGTTAACATAAATGTCAAGCTACTACAAATATCATGACTATTTTGAATTAGTCTACATAAGCAAACTCAACATATGATACCATCACTCAAGGATAAGTGTAGATGTAAAATGAATCTTTCTCACGGTTTCACTCATTTCTCTCAAGTGTTTGTGGTTAGTGTTTCACCATAGACTTGCTAATACACCAATTCTCCTCTACAATGATTACATTCATAAATAGATCAAAAGGAGCTTCAGGTTGTAATGCGTTAATGGTTAAGGTGGGTAAAAAAGGTAAAGTGTTTAACATAAGCATTCGTAAAGTAATAAATGGACAAAAGGATGACAAAGCATACTTTTAAGATATAAATGTAAGTATACTACTACTCCACAATTATTGATGCTACTAAACTGTCCTTTTTTTTCCCCCTATTTTCTCTTTTCATTTTCTCATTTTTTTTTAATAACAAGGAAGAAATAGTGAACCAAATAGCAATTAAATACAATGTATTCAAGAGCATAAGCATTACTCAACTTATCTCGAAAAAAAATTATCCCAATTAATGCATCGCTTAATACTCTACTAACTTGTGACTAGGTAGGTTAATAGGATTTCGGGTTTTAAAATGTGGGGTGTTTTCAAGAAACAAAATGGTTAAGGCTCAACAGGGGTAGCAAAGGATGATAAAAGGTGGGTCATTTAAGCTAAAGGTTAATAGAAAAAAGGCCTTTATCATCTCTGTGAAGCATGCATCTAGTAGACTAAAATTGATTCAAAGTAAGTTCTGAAGGTAATAACCTAAGGAAACATCACACAAACAAAGAAATAAAATGACTATAGATGGAGTCATATAGGCTCAATCCTCACATTGACTCACATGAAAATTCATTGTACATTTCTACAGTACGTCCTTGCTCAAGTGTCAAATTGTGAATAATCTTATACAACCAACTACTTTTCATCACTCAATATGCTTAACTCCTTACTCAAGTAGCCTAATCCAAGTTCAAGCGTGCATTTAATCTCATTCCAACTAGCATGACAAAATCTCATGGTAAAACAAATGAAAATGATTCAAGTATGGTTGCATTGCTTAACACAAAACAACATAAAACAAACTAATATGCCTAAAACATGCATACTAATTAACAACCTAAAACAATGCAATTGACAAAGTCAATGTCACCTTCCTACACTTAAAGAACACATTTTCCTCAATGTGACAAGTCAATCACCAAATAAGGTAAAATGAACTCAAACCAAACAAAAGACATAACAACTAACAAAGTAAATAAAAACAATGTAAAAAGTTTAGGGTAAGAAAAGCTAATGGAGATTGTAGTGGCGAAGGTGATGGAAAAGGAACTCCAATGTTATTCCTCTGGATGAACTTGAGGAATTTCTTCTTCAGGTACCACTACTCCTTGTGGACTTGTCTCATTTGAGTGTCGAGCTCATTAATTTGTAGCATCATTTGTTGATGAATAAAGGCCATTTAGTCGAAGATTTGCTTAAATCCGTTGACCTCTGCTGGTGTAGTTGGTTCCTCTTCCACTGCTTCTTTATGTGGCTTCGGGGCTGCTTGAGATGTGGATAGTCAGGAAGTTGCTGTATCTTTGCCCTTCTTATTCTTTACAACGATGCAAGTTTGAGGATTTCGGAGCTTCATAGAATGGGGCTCCAAAATTTTAGAGTGTCTCAAATAAATATGTCAAATATATCATATTGAGTCATATGCACACTATCCACTTCAAGATTATAATAAAGAGCTACAATGCATGACATGCCAAAATAAGAACTCTTCTTATTAACACAACTCATAGTAGATCGAAAAATCTGATAAGGAGTATTTATTTTATTTTATTTATTCGTGTGCCAAAGGAAGAAAAGTTCCTAAGCTGAACATTTATTACTTTTAATTTTGTTAAAAACCATTAAAGAAAACTCATCCACATAAAAGTCATCCTAATCATCCAAAACTTTAGTGTTCAATAAATCAAAAAGTGCACAATTGACATTATAATCAAGTTTATAAGCATTGCCACCTATACAAAACCAAAATGTATCCATTTTAAGATTGTGATGCACAGAGGTGAAAATTTTGATAGTCATCATAAGATAAATTAGCACATCACCTACCCTAACCAATGTTCACAGCCAATCACTCAATGTTAGGCCTCACTCCTATAGTTTCTAATAGCTCAATGTCAAAATATCTAGGAGTAATTAATTCTCTATCTCTAAAGTCCCAAAATTGCATACCTTTGTCTTCAGAAAAATCGAGAATGGGGCACAAAATGTTGCCTCCATATCCAGTTTACCTTTTCTGAAGACTTGAAGCTATAGTTCATCGATTGGTTTTTGAGTTGCCATCTCCTTCGGAGCCATTGGAAGATAAAAATCTAAAAAAATAAGGAAGAGAGAAGTGAGCTCTTTTTTAGAGAGAAAGAAAGAAAATCTTACCCAAATCCTTGGATTTTTGAATGATTAATGTGAAATAAGTGTAAAGGAATGAAAAATTGATGGAAGAAGTGAAGAATATACCAAGATTTGAGTGAAAGATGAATTATTGGAGAGTAGGGGAGGAGACTTTCTTTTTTAGAGAGAGAGAGAGTTAAAGTTGAAGAATGAAGAAAAAGAAGAAAAGGGGGAAATTTAAATTTTTTCCTTAGATGAGGCTTCCCACAATCTTGGGAAACATCCTCCTTCACACGATCGTAGGATAAGGCTCAAGAAACTTTCTGGAGAACCTTCCCATGATCATGGGAAACTTACCAATTCCCACAGTCGTGGGTTACTCCTATTTTTCCAGTTCTTAATCTTCTTCCAAGCTTAGTATGCATTCTCAACACTCAAACAACCTACAAACGCATCAAATTCATCTAATCAACAAGAAATTTGAAGAGAAAACAAGTTAAAATTCAAACAAAATCTAAATAAACACTAAGCAAACTCAAATAAAGATAATCATAACTAAGTAAATTAAGCAAACAAGTAAACAAAGACAATCAAAAGAAAATAAAATTCTATGGGTTGCCTCCTATGTAGCGCTTCTTTTAATGTCGGTAGCTAGACTCTCCTTGTCACTCACAATGGTTCAAATGAATGGTGCAGTGGTAGTGTAGTCACTGATCTCACAATCTGCATATGAGCTACTATGCTATGGATTCTACCTTCCCCAGGATCCTCAATATCTTCCCATTGTTCTCAAGGTTCGATTTCCTTGATGCTTGTTGGAAGTAGAGGAGAATTGCCTTTCTTTGACAGTTTGAAGGTTATTTGCTTCTTTTCTACCCTGAAACTTAGATTACTCCTATCAACATCAATTATTGCACGAGTAGTGGCCAAGAACAGTCTTCCAAGGACCATAGGGGTTTCCACTTCTTCTCCAATATCCAACATGTAGAAATCTGTGGGAAAGATAAATCTACCAATTTGTATTTACAGGTTCTTAATAATCCCCTTCGGTTGATGAACTGTCCTGTTGGCCATTTTTTGCTAACACCTTTGTAAATTCTAACTCTCCTAACCCTAACTTCTGACTAAAGATATAAGACATCATATTGATACTTTCTCCCAAATTTACGAAAGCCCTGTCTATGTCGGCTCCATTGATACTGCAGGGAATGTAAAAATCCCCTGGGTCCTCTTTCTTCTGGGCTATGTTCAAGTTTCCTTCTACTTTGTGTTCCTTAACCTTCTTTGATTCAACCTCCTTAGAATTCCTTGTTGCCCCACTTGAAATTGATTTCTGCTGAGCTAGAATAGGGTATGGAATTGCAGGTCGAGGTTATTTGATTGGCTCAATTCTGAGCTCACTTGGAAGGAATTCTATAATAACTTGTCCTTTTTCCTTATCTCCATCTTCCTTCACATGTTCAAATTCCTTTTCTTGGATTTGAGTGATGACCATGATCCATTCCTTTGGATTAGACTCAGTATTGCTCAGTAGACTACCTGCACTTCTAGAAGACAAAGTATTAGGAAGTTGACCTAGCTGAACCTCCAAATTATGGATGGATGAGGCATGGTTCTTTACAATCTGATCAAACTTCACCTCCATCCTCTTTTGGCTTTCCTCTTGGCTAGCAAATATCCTCTTCTGGTTCTCTTCTTGAGCTACTAGTTTGGGCTCCAAAACCTCCATCAACTTGTCCATTTTGCTATCTATAAATCGATCTTGTTGAAATCCAGGAGGTTCTTGTGGTCTTGCTTGGCCACCTGTTTTGTTAGTACTCCAATAAAAATTTAAGTGGTTTTTCCACCCCAGATTATAAGTATTAGAGTAAGGGTTATTACCACTTTGAGGTTGGCCCATGTAATTTACCTGTTTTATACCACTGACTCCCAACAAGAAACATTCAGTTGAGCCATGGTTGTTTTGCCCACATAGCTCGCACTGTACTTGCATAACTTTGGCTTTAGATGAAGATGCTCCTTGCATTTTGCTCAACTACTTTATAAGGAATGCAATCTATGCCTGCAAAGCTATAACAAAATCAATCAGGACCATGCCTTTTTGTTCCTTTTGCTCCTATCTAATCCTCTCACTTAACCATATGCAACTATTGCTCACCAATTCTTCCAAAAAATCATGAGCTACATCAATAGTCTTTCTCATTAAAAAGCCTCCAGCATAATCATGAGCTACATCAATAGTCTTTCTCATTAAAAAGCCTCCAGCATATCATTGCTCACATCAAATCTATCCTCATAAGACTTATTCCTAACTAAATTCAAAAACCCCAAAAATGCATTTAATGAATTAGGATCAAACTTAATCAATATCCCTCTCATATAAACCATATAAAAGCATAAAGCTTTGTCATCCAACACGCTCTTATCTAAATTATAATAAAATTCTCACACCAATTCAGCATCAAAATGTTATGGCAATAAAACAACATGTAACAAATTCCTCTTA
Source organism: Erythroxylum suave (assembly GCA_027563595.1). Classification (NCBI taxonomy): domain Eukaryota; kingdom Viridiplantae; phylum Streptophyta; class Magnoliopsida; order Malpighiales; family Erythroxylaceae; genus Erythroxylum; species Erythroxylum suave. The sequence goes on from JAOSBN010000147.1 coordinate 68,686, forward strand.
GTCAATAAATCATCAATAAAACAACATGTAACAAATTCCTCTTAGTCAACAAATCATCTAAATTAAATTGTTTATGCTCAACTTAATTAATGGGATGATTGAGAATAAACTTGGTTGAAGTGAGAGCATCCCATCACTATTGGGCTTTCGAGGAGTAAAATTTGGGGGAAAAAAGCTTACCCTACCGAGAAGCTAGCAGGATACTGATAGCGAGGCATTTGAATTAACTTCTGAGCTAGTGATTTCACCCAAGCTTTGGATGAAGAAGGAATAACAGCCATATCTGAAATAGTTGATGGTGGTGGCTCGTTATGCACAACACTAGAATCTTCAAAATTAGAGGAAAAGTCTTACAAGGAGGATTCCTCAATAACTTGAGATAATACATGTTGATTCTCTTTAGTTTAGATAACAACGCATGAATTTTTATTTTTTGTCAATTTTTTTACTTCAATAAGATTCAAAGTTGTAAAATACAGAGCGTTAGTGCCCCACAAAGAAGTTTAAATCTCATCGAGTCAAAATGTTTGGTAAAAATATTGGTCAATTGCTTCTCAATTGTTATATAGGAAAGAACTATAACTTTACTCCCCTCTGTTTTCCTATTTGACAAACACTACAAATATTCTTGTCATCTTTGTTCACCATATGCAACTCTTTTGCCACATTAGATTTACTTAACTTGTTGATGAGGTCATAATTGGCATGACCAAGCTTTTGGTGCTATAGAGTTACATCATCTTATGTGGGTGAATTGTCAGAAGTAATGAATTACAACATGTAGCAATTATCCACCGATCTTCTTCTACTTGCTATACAAATTCCTAAAGGTTTAACACCTTGCATTCATCACTAATAAACTTAACTAACAACCTACCTCATAAAGTTGGCTAATACTCACCAAGTTGGCTTTTAAACCATCCACATGAAGCACATTTTTGAAATGAGTTAATCCATCCATGCAAAGACTTCCTCTACCAATCACCATTGTTTTCTTCCCATCACCAAATGTGATATGACCATCCATAAAACTTTGATAATTTAGCAAATAGCTTCTTTCACCTATTATATGCCTTAAACACCCGCTATCAAAGTACCATCCATTGTACGAAGTGGCACACATAGATTTAAAAGCCACAAGCGCTTGTGATTAATTCTTTCTAACCCAATCTGCTTTTGTAGTCTCTGCTATCGAAAGTTCTTACAAGAATGTCAGGAATTTTTGTGTTGAGCATTATAAAATAACATTTGTAATAACTTGTAGCAATTTGGCCTTAAGTGACCTTTTACACCACAAAAGTGACATATAGGCACAAACTTTTTGCTTCTTTTTGAAAATTCTCTTTGCTTAACTGATCTTGCTTTTTTAACAAATCTAACTTCATCAGTTTGCTCATTATTCACCTGAGAGCATTCACCTTTATCTCCAACACCTTGAAAATGCCCTTTGCTTTTGCCAATTTTCAGCAATGTGTCTAACTTCTTGTACGACCATTCAACATTCTTATTCCATTCTCTATATTGATCAACTTTAGCTTGATTTCATCAAGTTCATCAATTGTTTACAATATTTTCATCTCCAAATCTCGAATAACATATTTCGTAGTAAATTTCTCCCTTTTTAACTTCTCATTGTGTTTACACATCTTAACCAATTTGCTATACATCAATTCATAGGCCTTGCAAATATCTTCCTTTTTAAATTCTGAGTCACTATCATCACTATCACTATTTGAATTAGACTTAAATACTGAAACATTTGTATTTTCATTATCAGTTTCTTTCTTGGTTGCTGTTAAGTAGGCAACTGGATTTTCTTTATATAAAGCAACCAATGTAGCTTGACGACTCACAATTTCTTCTTCGTTGTCGTACTCACTTTCATATTTGTTTTCACTCCAAGTGCTAGTGTAACACTTCCCTATTCTTCTTTTAAAAGTGTTAGCACACTCCATGTGCATATACCCAAAACCTTGGCACTCATAATGTTAAATCTTCTTTTCCTTTTTTTTTTATAAAGTTTTTGCTTACTGTTTGAAGTTATAGTGGGATGAAATTCCACTACTCTGTCTGAATTCAGGTTTATCTTTCTTCAACTTCTTTAACCATTTGTTGAAATTTCTTTTTAGCAACACTAGATCTTCATTTTCATCGAAATCATCTCTTGAATCGTGTACAGGTTTAGCAACTTTGGCTTGAAGCACCAATCTTTTATTCTTCTCTACTTGTCTCTCAACAGGTTCATCTTGAAGTTTGTGAGAATTCCAATTACTTTATCCAGAGATAACCCATTGATGTTGTGAGCTTCTTCAATAGCTGTAATCTTCGATATAAATTTAGGAGACAATGATCTCAGGATTTTATTAACCAGTTTCAGATTTGAGTACTTGTTACAAAGTCGATGTGCTAAATAGTCAATAGTTTCACTTTCCTCCTAAGCTCTTCAAATCTAGTAGCCGACATTTGAATTTTTGATGCTATTACAGATTGTGATCCTTTATGTATGGTTTGTAATGTATTATAAGCTTCTTTTGTTGATTTACACACTGATATTATACTAAAACGTCCTTCATCTACATCACTGAAAGTTGCATGTATTGCTAGAGAGTTACCAAGCGCTTCGTCTTCATTAGCCTTTATCCACTTAGACAAATCTTTAGGTACCACTTTATTCTTTTCATTAGTTGTCATAGGATAATTTTAACCTTTGAACACAGAAGTCCATACTTTAGTCCCTTTTACTTGAATAAACACTTTCATTCTCTATTTCCAAGCAGGATAGTTGCAGCCATCTAGTAAAGGTGTCCTAGTGATTAATGCCCTTTCTTTAAAGTATGAAATAATAATCTACACCAACTTATCACCCCAAGTTTTGATTAGGTGAACCAAGCTCTGATACCAATTGCAAAACCCAAGTTCAAAGTTTCACAAAATTTTTGTTTTATCATTATTCCTTCTAACTGAAATTTATGGTTGATTATTGTAAAGCTACTAGGCAAGCAACTCATATTTTCTAGAATCTGATCATAAATAGAAAAATTAAGTGCGCAGGAAATAAATCAACACAAGAAATCTGTTCACATAGTTTGGCATACACGACTTACATCCACGGGGCCCTCACCTAGATTAATCAACTTTCACCGTAGTACAATAGGCTTACACAAGGTTATTACGAAATTGACACTACTCACTTTTTAATGCTATCCACTTATACTCACACCTTTGAAAGTATCTCATACCTAATAGCATAACCACTTCAAGCTAACCTCAACAAAGGATTTTTAAAATAATGAATGGAACAAAAAAAAATCGCAAGTGATTAAATCAAGAATAAGAGAAACAAAAAGCACTTAAATCAATAAAGACTCTCTTATGTGTGCAACCATATAAAACCATAATCATGGAGAGTCTTTAAACAAAAGAAAAATATGTTAGGTACTCTGTCATTGATCTACGAAAACCCTCAAGCACAGCAACTGAAAATCATAGATAGAACATTGTAATTGATCTCTGAAGCACCTTAAAAATACAACAGAAAAAAAATCAATAGATGTGTAACACCATAGATTGCTTGTTGTGTCATACCATGGACTGCTTGTTTATCTACAACAAATCCTTCCTCCTTTAGGATTCTATATCTTTTAGGATTCCTTTTTGCTACACATATCTTAACTTCCAAAAATTTGACTATTTCAAAATAGTGGAATCCTATACCAAATCAACTTTCTTATAACAAAAGATATGTCAAATAAATTAAAACACAAATAATGCCAAAAATAGAATAGAATATCGAATTGAAGATCTTTAAATTTGTCTTACATTCCTTACATTACCATATATGCATACCACCAAATTCATTTCTTTCGCAACCACCGTCTTATTGATATTTGATTGTGAAACTTAACAAACTTAAAAGGTTGATTTGATGCAAGCAGAATCTAAAAGGTGGATGAATCTGAACCTACATTTTTTTATAAATTTTAATAAAAAGTTGATGTAGTATATGTTCGGTTTTGGAACCAAAATTTAATAAAAAAATATAATAGAAAAAAGATAATGTGAGAGACAATTTATTGATAAGTTGCACTTTACATTAACACTGAAGGCCTAAATATATAGCAAACAAATCAAAATTTTAAAAGTTTAAATCCTAACAGATAATAACTTTATCTTAACAGATAAAATTTTATCTTCTAACAAATAACAGATCTTATCTTTACTACTCTATCTTACTACTCCCAAATTTTATCTTTGAACAAAGACTATATTTTTAACAAATTTGAATCATTCTCCAACATTCCCTCTTGATTCAAAGTCGTAAGACTTTTTGAATTTGATGATGAACTTCCCATCTCCCTTCAATAGTTGGAGCACATCTCTCCACAATTCTTTTCTTTGGAGCACTTCTCTCTATTCTTTAATATGAGCACTTCTCTCTATGATGCGTCTTAGTTCACTTCTCACCAACTAAAAGAGGATGTCTTCTTTAATCACTTTCACTGTATTTTATTGTTCTCCATTGTTGAATTTGCAATCCTTTTTCAAATATCCAAATCATTTTACACCTAAAGCATCAAGACTTCCTTTATGCTAGCAATATTGCTCTTCATGACCAAACTTCTCACAATGGCCACATTGAGGAATGTTAGCTTTCTTCTTTGAAGGCAGAACCTTTGCTAGAGAGGCTCCCTCTACCATCTTTCCACTTTCTTAGTTTCTCATTGCCCTTCTTTGCTCTTAAGCTTGTAAAGCATTAATCACTTATAGGTCCCTCAAGATCTTTGAGAGCTTTGATACCATGTTGGATTTTAAAACCAAAATTTAACCAAAAATAGAATAGAAAAGAGATAATGCAAGAGGCAATTTATTGATGGCTTGCACTTTATATTGAAGCTAAAAACCTAAATATATAGGTAATGAAATAAAAAACTTGGCTAATATCTCGACAAAGATTAAGTAAACAAATCAAAAGTTTAAAAGTTTAAATCTTAACAAATAATAACTTTATATTAACAAAAAAATATCTTCTAAACAAATAACAGATTTTATCTTTACTACCCTATCTTACTACTTCCAAATTTTATCTTTAAATAAAGGCTACAATTTTAACAAAATCATTCTGACTACACATTGGTGGGTTGATGGGTATGGTTTAGTTCTTTTTTTAAATTTCTATTTGTGGTAAAGTTTGAGTGTTTCACCTACTCTCTGGACTCTGAGGACTCACTGTATTAGCAACTACCACGTTTTTGGACAAGAAGTGGACTTTGATGGATTGTTCTTATTCATTGTTTGTTTTCAATATGCATATTCATGTTTATATTGGTGCTAAACTGGGTCAATATTTAATGAGGTTGTTTAGTTTAACACTATTATCTTTATGTAGTTTAGAACGACTTCATCTTTGTTTTATGGTGGTTGATTTGGTTAAACAAGTGCTGTAATCTTTAAGGGTGCCATTGTTAGGCAGTCCTGAGGGGAAAATTTCACCAACTTTAAATGTTGCTCTTAGCCGTGCAAAGTATTTCTTTAACCTGTCATTAACTATTTGTTTAACATTTACTATCTGGGATAACAGGCATTCCATAGCTTAGTATGAATAATATGAACAATTAGCCATTTAATTTTTTCTACATTCTATTGTAATGAGTTAGGATCTTTCCGTAATTAAGATGGCTTGTAGTTGATTTTAAGTATAATATTTCATAGGAGTAATCATGATGGTGAGTTGTTTTTTATTTTAATGGTTATGCTTACTGATTCTTGATATGAAATGAGGATGATCTTGAGGAACTCCTCTCTAGTCCATGAAAGGGAAATTAGAGACATCTTTCTATTAGAAGCATGTTTCCTACCAGTGAGTCTTTTTGCAACTATACTGTTATGACCACAGTCTAGGAATAGGTATTTGTTGAAACATGTTGTTCTAGTTAGGCAAGCTTCTCTTCAAACCACCTCTAATGTTGTTTTTCGTGTTTGAATCCAATCGTGATCAAATCATGGACGTAAAGAAAAAACAAATAAATCTTACGAATTTTGAGTGGATCCTGACAATTGAATAAACTTGAATAAATCACAAAATGAATTAAAAATTGTAACTTGTTTGTTTTCCTATTGAAAAACCTTTGAAACTTTTTCCGATCGATCAATCATGAACTGTTCGAATGTCCAGCCTCTGATGTTATCCATAGAGCAATTCTCAAGACTGATTTGAGAGGAAGAAGACAAAGTACTAGCTTATAAAATGTTCTTCCCTTTTTAAATAGAAAAATCATAAGGGTCTTTAATTAAAATTAAATTTCTTTAATTATAATTAAAATCAAATTCTAATTCTAATTTAATAAAATCAAATACCTTATATTTGATCCTCAAAGTTTCTTAAACTTTATAATTAAGCTCAACTTAATTAAATTGGTTTTTCTTTCACAGATTGCTCTTTGATGTATGACCTATTAGGTTCCTAATAAATTGGTAATGGTTATAAATTACAATTCTCATTCACAATTAGAACTAGATATTTAATTTATCTTTAATTCTCTAATTAAACAATTCCTAATCATAAATCATGATTGATGTCTACCAACATGTCATGATTACCCAAATATCAAGAATGTCAAAGTGATTGACTTAACCTGTCCATGCATAGTTATGATGTATAATTTAATCCTTTCGTCATTCAATATTCTAATTGGACAAAGTATAGACACAGTGTTGTTCGTAAACCACAAGTGCACGATTCTCGAAGTGATTAATAAATCAGTGAGAACCGAGTCGTGTCCACAGGGATTATGAGAAAATTTATATCTATGCTAGTTAACGGCGTTTGGAATCGGAATGGGTGAAATTTTGAAAGATTAAAAAGCAATGTAAAGAATTAACAAAAAAACTTAAATAAATTTCTTAGCCTACCCAATTCAATGCAACTAAAATAACTATGAATATGATAATTCTCTGCGATAACTAATTAATAAAAAATGCAACAATTGACTAATTAAAGGTGTTAACGTCAATGGGGAATGACTTTCTCTTAGGGAATGATATTTTTGCCAACCTTAATATTGAAATAGCTATCCTCCACAAATGAAAAAATCCTAACCTTGTAAGTGAATTTTAAGAGTAATTAATCCCCTTCTCCCAAAGGTGAATTAATCTATCCACTCTAGACGTCACTTAGTAATCCCTTACTTAAGTTCTTCCTAGAGTTTCTTAAGTCTCAAACCTTCAATTTTCACCTCCTAAGTTTCTTGGGTCTCCCAACTCACAAGAAAATCCTAGTCAAAATTTCTTTCAATCTTCTAGCAAAAACTCCCTTTTTCTAAAGGCGAATTTATACCAAAGCAATTTCCAGTAATCCAAAGTAAGAACAAACAAACCTAAGGAAAAATCAACAAGTTTATGAATTTGAGTCATGGATTCAGCAAAATTCAATATTAAAGCAAAAACTCTGAACAAACTCTTGAAGAAATTAAATAACAAAAGAAAATTGATGTGAATTGAATGGAGTGAGAGGAGGCGTGATTTTGTTCTTGAGCTTGAATGGAGTGGAGACGTGATTTTGTTCTCCAGGTTGCGTGAATGGAAGGCTAGCGATGGTGGAGGGCTGTATGTGTTGCTTGGATGCTGCGTGTTTAAGAATGGAGTGGAGGCGTGTCTCTTGCTTGTGAAGGCTGCTTCGTACGTCAATGTATGGAGGTTTTCTGTGTTTTCAGCAAATGGAGGTTAGGTGATTTTCGTCTCTTGTGCGTGGAGTGAAGTATGCGTGTTTGATGGAGGCAGCGTTGGAGTGAGTTCTCAAATGAAGACTGCGTGGGTTCCTTTCTGCAGTTAGGGCTGCGCTAGTGTAGGTGTGTGGCTGGTTGTCTCATTGGTGTGTGAGTGGAGCTTGCTTCAGGCTGTTGACGTGAAAATGGGGTTGTGAAAGACTGATTTTTGCGTGAGTGGCATATGCCTTTTAGGCTGATGCGTGAGTGTAAGCGTGATATGCATCAATGTGGAGGGAGGCTGATGCATGGATGGAGGCTTTGTTGTGTTGTGCATGAGTAGTGGGAGGATGGAGGCTGAGCATGTGAGTGGTGTGAGTAGATGCTTGATTTTCTGAGTTGTGTCTCTCCTCACGCTAAAATCCTTTTGTTCCTTCTTTCAAAATGTTGGGCTACTCTACGTTCTCTCTTTTGTGGAAGCTGTGTGGTATTTTCTAAAATGAGCAGCTGCTACCTTTTTCTTCATGTGTTGTCATTTTGTCCCATTTGTTCTTAGCTACTTGTCCATACGTTAAAGCATTGACCATTTTTCCAAATTGCTATCTTTTTGCTCTATTTTTCCAAAAAACACTTCTAATACTCAAAGATAATATAAAAAAACACAATTTAGCATAATATCTATCCCAAAATATTGCACAATTGACTCAAATTAAAGTATCAAATAATAGTCTATTAGTTTCTCTATTAAATACCCCCATACTTGAACTATTGCTTGTTCCCAAGCAATTTAAACACAATAACAAAAAATTTCATCAATTCGTTTTTAAAGAAGATCAAGTGTGTGCATTCATTCAAACTTTAGCAAACTCAAGCTTTGAGCTACCATACATATCATAACTTTTTTCATCAATGCACATAAACAAGGTCAAAGGCAAACACCATTGATCAAAGGCACATATAAAATTCAGGTGGATTTTTCTTACGTTTTCGCTTGAATCACTCAAGTGTTTAGGGTCAGTGTTTCACTCAAGACTCCCTCTAAAAGACTACATTACTATAGGCTAGCATATTCACCCATTCTCTACCACATAAAATAAACACCAACATGGATGAAAAGGACTTTTATTTAGGGTTGTAATGGGGTTTGGGTTAAGGTAGGATAAAAAGGTCACAGGTTAACTCACAAGCATTGACAAAGCACTAAGAAAAAGGGACAACTAAATACAAAATCTGAGATAAGCAAATGAATAGATGGGACTACTACTACTCTTGACTAACTAATGCCACTATGTTTGATTCTTTTTCTTTTTTTCTTTCCTTTCCTTTTTTTTTTGAAAAACAAAGGCAAACAATAAAAATAAGAGAAAACAAAAGCAACATAAATTAATAAAATATTAGTAGAAGTACCTCTATAAACATCTTACAATAATAAGTAAGCTCAAAAGTCCCAAACTATAGATCAAATGATCACTTAGCACTTCATTATACTTATGATTGGGTAAGGCTAGCGGAGTTTTGGGTTCTTTTTGTTATTTTGCAATCAAAAAGGGTAAAGGTTCAACAGGGGTTACAAGGGATAATGTATAAGGTGGGCCATTTAAACTAATGAGTTTAAAGCAAAGAATGCCTTAATCATTTCTATAAAGCGTGCATCTTGTAGTTTCGAATCGATTCAATGCAAGTTCTAGAGGTAATCTTTGTAGGGGAGCATCACACATAACAAAAAACAATGAAATGAATATAAAATTCATTTAGGTAAGCTCAAAACCTTACATGTGCTTATGTGAAAATCCATCAAAATTTTATACATTACCTAATCACTCAAGTGTCAAATTATTGATAGAGTTTATGTAACTAACTACTTCAATCAATCCATATGATTCACCTTACACTCAAGTTGCCTAATTCAAATTCAAGCACACAACTCAATCCTCAGTCCAACTACTATAACAAAATGACATGATTTAACCTTCATCACAGTTCAAGTGCAATATTGCAAAAAATTTAAAATTGGTCCTACCCCCACACTTAAATTGGAAATTGTCCCTAATGACCTAAAAATATAAAGAGATGAGAACATAGGGACTCCTTGGATCAAAGAGGGCTCAGTGACTTAAAATCAGAATTCACAACTCCAATCTTGCATTCCTAAAAAACCCAAAAGAGATAAAATGCAAATAAGGTGCTCAAATGAAAGCAATAAAAAGAAATTGAAACAATAAAGAACCAAAATGAAAGGATAAGATTGGGGTGCCTCCCAACAAGTTCTATGTTTAACGTCAATAGCTAGACGTAGCCTTTTGATCACTGGTCCTTAAGTGAAATGCTTGCAATGTTTCTCACTCTTGACCATAATAATGCTTCAATCTTTTCCCATTCACTTTGAAAGTTCTTCCATCACTTCCTTCAACTTCAATTGCTCCACAAGAGGCAACATTTTTCACAACAAAGGGCCCTGACCATCTAGAGTGCAATTTACCTGGAAAAAGCTTCAATCTCGAGTTGAAAAGCAAAATTTTCTCTCCTAGAGCAAAATCTTTTCTCATGATGTAACATCCCATCACTGATGAGAAGGGTAAGATAGTAATTTGGAACGGGTTAGGAGTGTTTAAAATTGTTTAGCTATGTTCATGCATTCATATATGCA
>JAOSBN010000148.1:0-28616 GCA_027563595.1 Erythroxylum suave
ACACCACCCTTGCGAGGTACAGACTCGGATATCACCATCGATGTCGGGTTCGGGTCTTGTAGGAGTGGGGTGTTACATCAACACATATATGTGAGCCACATCTAATATCTAATATCCAAATGTTATGATCGGAAATAATACTTACCTTAATGAAAATTATCATACCTGAACTAAACAGTGGGGCATTTAATGCCTTCTTCTGCTTCAGCGACTTCAGATAAGCTTTGCAGTTCCTCTTCCAATGCCCTTCTTTATTGCAATGGAAGCATATCCCTTTTGGTGTTGTCTCCTTTGCCTTCTTCTTGGCTACACCTCATACTGGCTTCTTAGAGTTCTTCTTCTTCTTTTAGTTCTTCTTTCGAGAGCCAGAAGCAGAGTCCACTAGCATTATAACCTTACCGTCTTTCCTGACAATTTGCTAAGTTGGTTTGAGCAGATTAATCGGCTCAAGTATCGTCGTAGATATTTCGTTTATCTGATAGTTAAACATAAACTATGAATAACTATCGGTAAAGCCAGTCATAACCAAGTCTATACTTAATTCATGATCCATAATGAAGCCCAAACTGCCTAATATCTCAATATATCCATTCATCTTCAGTGCATACTATACTGGAGATGATCCCTCAGCTATCTTGGAACGAAAAAGCAACACTTAAACCTTTGAAACCGAGCTTGGTCATCAAATAGTTCCCTCAAATGGTAGACTGTGGTATGAGCATCCATAGCCTCATACTGCTTTTACAGTTCTAGTGACATAGAGGCCAAAATTATACAGCTAACCAACTCACTATCATCCAGTAGCTTCGTGTAAGTTTTTTTTATCTTTATCAGATGCATCGATAGCAGAGGAATTGAGAAGTGGTTCACTAGGACATATCCTAGTTTTTCAGACTTGAGAATCAATTCTCAAATTCCATAGCCAATCTAAAAAGTTTGGCCCCGTGAGTTTGTTGGAATCTAGTAGGGAGCTTAGGTTCACATTAGATGAAATCATGCGACTCAATAACTTAGAAGAACAAGAGAAACTGTTAAAATGTGCACTTAATGCAGATCTATAAGGACTTTAATAACATGCATTATAGGTCCCACTATTCTTATTCAAATCCATAGTCCTCACTACAAATTGAAGAAAACTTATAGTTTTCCTATTAGGTTGATATCTCATATCACTAAGAATGACCTTGGGTTTGCCCAACAAGCCACCCTATGTCAATCAGTAGGTATCGTTCATACCAATTGCATTGATTTATGCAACTATTGACTTGTGCCATCAACTATTAATTTAGCACACTCATTGGGTCATCAACTCTTGATTTGTATACATCCTATGTATACAACCCAACTTTGCCTCTATCCACATTGACCTTGGGTTTGCCCAACAAATCAATGCTTCTGGTTAGGACCATCCTATTAATCTAAAAATCTAATTTCCATGGTTTAAACGTATTTATGTAGAGCGGGCTTGGGTTTGCCTAATAACCCAACTCTAAAAGAATTCTAGTTCTTGCCATATCAATGGAAGGCGTAAGTTCTAATATTTGGGATTTATTCTTTGGTCTCATCAATACTTGGATGATCTTGAATATATATATCACATATATACATTTAGATTATGGACAACTCAATTGAATTGAGCCTATGTCCGTAACTACCCTTAATATGCATCTAATGCTTGTATCACACAAAATAGGTTTAATTTAGGTTGTGACTTTACTATGCATATAAAGTTTATGATTCGATTCAACTCTTGAACCTAATTGGGTACTAGTGTTAGTCTTCGCTAATCCGAATTATGAATGTGATTCGATTAGGAACCCTAAAATTCAATTATTTTGATGTCCAAATTAAACACTTTAATCCTTGTATATATGTCTTTATCTAGTCACACTAAAAAATGTTATGCTCTACTTGGATTAATTTTAAATTAATCACTAGGGCTTCCGAAATTCTTGTACACCAATTAGTCCTCTATAATATCTATAGGTCATCTTAAATTTACCTAAACAATTTCAGCACATGCTAAAATTATCTTGACGACCAAATTCGTCAAGATAAATAAGTTAACCTATTAGACATTAAAAGGATTCAATATTCAAAAAATTTCCGAAACCCTAATTTCAAACACATGCATTAAGCATATTATTACCATCAAAATAATACATATCTTATCACATAAGAAACTTATTTAGGTCTTATAACTAAAATACATACATTATAAGTCATTAAGTAAGTCAACTCCATCAACTTTCAAAAAGTTGATCGATGTTGACTTTGAATTTTTTTACTAATTGAATCAGATTCAATTAATTCTGAAAATTTTCCAAAGTCTTATAAATATTCTAAATGTATCTAATAAAAAATTCTAGAACCTAATTCTTAGGAATTATTTATTAATAAATAGGAAATAGCCAGCACATCGCATATGTATGACAGTTGTCATATTATTTCTAACACTAGTCAACCATTACATCATGCATGCATAAGATAATCACTTTAACAGCAAGTGTCATGCATCTCATGCATGTAGAAACATCTTATCTTGCATGTGCATGCATAAAATTTATAAAAACAATTTTAACAAAAATTAATATGGAATTTTCATGCATGCTTTTTCATCACATTTCCAGAACTTCATATATGCATCAAGCTAAAACTAAATTCGTAATAAAATAGCAAATGACATTAAATTGCATTTTCATTTTAAAGAAACATAAAATAACATCTTATAAACACTATGTGAAAGAAAATCAGAAAAAAAATTTTCTAGAATTATTGCGAAAATTTCAAAGTCAGCACATGCATTAAATTTTCCAAAAATTCCCAGAAATCAACATACGAATAGTGTGGATATTAATCCAAAATAAAATAGCAAATGACATTCAATTGGAATTTCCTTCTATAGAAACATAACATAACATTGTATAAACATTTCTGAGAAAGAAAATAAGAAAAATAATTTTTCTATAATTTGCATGAATTTTTCCAAATCAACATGCAAGTCAGTCACAACTTAGCAAACACTTTGCACATGTTCAATACATCTTCTATAACATGCATAAACTTGCTCTGATACCACTATTGGGTTAGCTATGGTTGCATGCATCACATGCATGTGGTTGCAATGGAAGTGTCAGAATCAAGATTCCGACACCAGGACAACCCAAAAATCATAGAATCTAACATGCATGCATAGATATGTATAAAAGAACATGAAATATAAACTTTTTACCTTGTGTATCTCCTCCTTTCTTGTTTTTTTCTCCTTGTTTGGGTTGTTGCAAACACCAAATCCTTCCTTGATCACCCAAGAACACGCAAAGAAGGAATTCAAGTAGATGTTCAAATGGGAGATAGATCAAGGTTATCTTGCATGCATGTTGATTTATACAAAAATTGTATAACTTGCATGAAGATAAGTCAAGAACTCTTCTCACTCTCTCTAGAACCCTTTCTCTATCACTTGAGTGTGTAAGAAATGGAAGAAGCTCGTGTACATAAGTGACAAACTCACTTATATACAAATTTGTGCCCTCTGTTACGATTGTGGCCTCTTTAAAACAGGCTCGCCTTCGGCCACGATCGTGGCCCTATGAGCCACGAACTTAAATTAGGCCATACACACTTGCTTTTCTTCCGATCTTTTATGCATGTAACCTTTAGGTTCCTAATTATTTTAGGCACTTAATTTAACTCTTAATTGAAGCAAATCATGAAAGATTTCATGATGCCAATTTACCAGAATATAAGTGGATTAATACATGAAATATTTAATAATTAATTATCCAACTTATGAATATTGCCATAGACAATTACCATGCAATTTATCTTTTCACCATACTATACCCCACTTGGTTCGGAGTTTGGGCTGTGTGTGAACTCCCACTAGATTGATTACAATACATCTAGTCCAAGTGTTGTTAGTTCTTCTCCTAGGATCTCATTATTCTATGTGTCATTGAAGACTCTCTTGATGACACATAATTACTCTGGCTAGAGATTCCCAAGTAATGACCCCGACAAGAGGTTGTGAGCATCATCTCCTTCTATCAAGAGTGGTGAATTCTTTATTGGCCACCCAGTTATCTTCGAATACTAATAGTTGTACCCAATTACTACCCTAAGAGCGACCGCATCTTGAGGCAACAAGGAATGATGTCAAAGCATAGGATTAGTATCCATGATATCCTTGAATACCTCAAGTATAAGTATATTTGCACCATTGCTATGATGAGATTAATCATTGACATTCAATAGATCATCCATATGATAATCTATAGCAGGTCATCCAATGTACTTACTACCCTTAGTAAGAATCCACATGTTAACTCTAAACATCTCATGTTTACAGTTTATAAGATGCACTGCTTGATCAAATCAAGAAGTATAATACATGCTAGTCTGTTTAGATTAATAATGTCATGTCTTATTAATCCTATGACTAGGGATTATTTAGATACTAACATAATTACATATGATAAGAATCTTATTATCATGATCTTATCATGATTTCCTTCATACTATGTTTTGTATCATAGACTTCGTTAATTCGATTTAAGATCAACATCAATTCATATATAAAAGAATATCAAATTAATGAAAAATTTCTTTTACTTTATTAATCAAAATAAAGTTTGTATAGAAGTGCTAAGGTGGTTGCCTTTAGAGCACTACTTTAACACTATGGAGATCTTTGGGAGGCCATTCGAGATTTGTGTGGAAATCAAAAAAATGTTGCTCAAAATTTTCAAATTTAACAAGAAATTTCTAATATTTAATAAGAAGGGAAACCACTCATTAACGCTCTGGGACAATTAAAAATTTTAGAATGAATTAGAGGTATGTTGTCCTTATATTGTTGATTCAGCTATTATGAGGAAACGAGTTGAAAGGAATCGAGTGTTTCAATTATTGGCAAGCCTTGATTCTAATTATGAAGAGGTTATGGGTCACATTCTAATGATAGTAGAATTGCCATATGTGAAAAATGTTTTTGCAGCTATATAATGCGAAGAACTTTGTAGGAAAATCATGCCACATAGTGTTATTTGTGGTACTTTAGACACTTATGCCTATCTTTGCTCATTAGGGTGACAAAAAAACCTAACAAAGCTAAGCATTTTGATATAAAATGTGATCATTGCAATGGAATTAGATATACAGTGGATCAATGTTGGAGTCTTCATCTAGAATTGAAACTCAAATTTAGCAAGGATAAAAAGGGAAATTATCAAAGGTGCAGGACTAATCTTAAAACTCATATGGCTACTCATATATTTTAATCTTTTTTTGCTAACCCTGTTGCTTTATTGAATGAGTTTTGTAGTTATTTACAAGACAAACATGGTCAGGGAAATGCCCAAAAAGGAGAGCAAGGTCATAATGAACCTACTGTAGTTTTGAGCAAATTTATTGGTCTTTTAGCTGGTGCAAGTGCAGAAAATTGTCAAGATATTATGGTAGCCATTGTGTCAACTTTAGAAATTATTTTATTGCAAGATTTATAGGTTGTAGATTATAATGCCAGTGATCATATGTCTAATAAACTGATGAATTTTGTGATTTATCTTCTACTATGTTAGTTATTAATGGCCAAAATGTTCCTATGAAGGGTAAAGAAAAAATCAAAGTTATGTCTAACACCATAAACTCTGATGTCCTTTGTGTTCCATCCTTTCCCTTTCAATTACGCTCTATTTCTAAATTAATTCAAACTCTTGATTGCAAAGTTTTATTCATATCTTGTAAGTTTGTGTTTCAGGACCTTGTCACTAGAAAGATGACTAGTGAATGGTTTTACTTGAGTGGGCTCTACTATGTCTCTCCTGATCATCAAGTCTTTAAAGGTTTTCAAGTCCTTTCAACTTCTATAAGTCAGGAACTCTTGTGGCATCAGCATTTAGCTCATCTTTTTCATTTTGTCTTCTAAAAAATGATTCATGATTTGTATAAGGAAACTTATGATTTTGATATCTGTTGTTATTCTAAGTCATTTAGACTTCTTTCAGTTTGTCATTGTCTAAAACATATCACCTTTTGAATTAGTACATTCAAACTTATGGGATCCTAATCTTTCTTCAATTGATGGATTTAGATACTTTGTATTGTTTATTGATGACCTTTCTAAAGTTGCTTAGGTTTATTTGTTAAAATCAAAAGGTGATGTCCTCAACCACTTCAAAGAATTTTATGTGATGGTTATTAATCAATTTTAGCTCATATTAAGATTTTTCAAACCAACAATGGCAAAGAATATTGTAACACCCCACCCCCTCAAGACACGTGCCTGACATTTTGGGTGATATCCGAGTCCGTGCCCTGCGAGGGTGGCATGCTAGAGCACTCAATCATTCAAAAATCAGTATAAATATTTTTTTTTCCGAAACAACAACAAACATATGCTAAAATAATAACTAATTCGGGCTCATTTTCATTCATAAACATTTTCAATCAACACAATACAATCAATAAAATTTCAATAGCCAATTAGGGCCCATTACAAGTATAAAACACTTTAGTCATAATATCTTTACATTTCACCATAAAAACCATTGTATACACATTATAAAAAAATTTCGGAATACATTATTTTACAAAAATTGCGGAATGCAAATTTATACGAAAAATAGGAAAACATTAATGCAGACGCAAATTGGTCCCGACCTCTATCTCTTATTTGAATGTTGTAGGGATACTCCAGTTTGCCTAACGGGGTATTCTTCTGATCCTGAAAAATATTTGCAAATTTTGGGTGAGTTTTGCGAACTCAATGAGTGACCATCATCGATGGCTCACCCAATCACATAACACATAATTCACATCATTGCACAATTTCACATTTAGTACAAGTTAATCACTCATATAATGCATATGCAATGCACATGAGACCCACTTTCCATTTGTTACTTTGTTGTGATCGAATGCCTAAACTGTCCCATATAGAGCTCATTGATAACTATCCCATATAGGGCTCATTGATAACTATCCCATATAGGGCTCATTAAACGTTGAGCCTAAGGCTCTGAATCACTTTTGAGCTCGAAGCTCTTTTTCACTCATTGAGTTTTAAGCTCTGATCGGCGGCTACTCTAGTTACAACTGCCATTATGTTTCATGCATTCATGAAATGAAATGCATCAATCACATTTGTACGATCCCATTCAATCACATTCCCATATCATCGGATCTTAGTCCGGCATTCAACATTAAGTTGAGAATCACATTTTCACTTACATGCAAATGCTCATTCAAAACACATTTATCATCAAATTATATACACTTAGTTCATCTCATTCATATACAAGCAACACTTCAATATCTCAACCAAGCATCACAATCATCGGACCTCCTGTCCGAAAACTAATACAATCAATCACATTCATATAGACATTCAGTAGTCAATCAATACCAAAATTCACACAAAACAAACAATGAAATGAGACCATCTAGGTCTACTCATAGTACGCTCCAGATTAGCATTTGCTTCCAAATTTTAGGATCGCCTGAATGCGGACATTTAACCTGCACAACCCATTTATGCAAAATACACATACATCACAATTTGTACAATCATAAGTGTTTAATAATGCACATGCCTAAAATGAATTATGTACAATTCATGTTCATGACAGGTCTGGGTATTTTACCATTAATTTCATCACAAAGTCATTCTCATATCAAAACTCATCTAAGTATAATTTATACTTAGGTTTATTCCTCACTAAAACCATTAAAATCTCCATTCCTTTCTCATTGACTAACTTCAGAATTTTTGTCCAAGTCACACTTTCGTGTCTACTATTCACATTCAATCAGAAAGTCAAACTGATGTAATTTTGTCACACTCTCTTCTAGAAAAGTTTTCCTCTATGTCTTATCTTTCCATTGACACCAAAATCACTCAATTTGGTTCAGTAATTTGGAAGATATGCTATAAACATTTTCGGGCTATTCATATTCAAAAATAGTATGCTATACACTACTTCCATCCAGAAATTAAACATCTTAGAGACTGAATCACAATTTGACTTCTCATATGATTTGTATCCCTATTTCTCTAGTTTACTCCAAATTAAAAATCATCTCATTTGGAATCCTACAGATCAAGATATCATCAAAATACTAAAATATGTTTAGTAAAATATCCAGGTCATGCTCTTCCAACCGATACCCTTACTTTGATTCGATCAATCTTTTTCAATTCAAAACCAAAAGCTATAAATATTTGTGGAGACATAGAGGAATGTATTATGAATCCAATGCTTCAAAAAAATCAGGTCATTTAGATGTCAGACGACAAAGTTATGGTCAAAAGAGTGGAGTATGTTCAGACTGGGGCGAAATCGACGGGTCACGTGCCTACACGGGCCTACGATGTCGCGATCGGGCCGATCGCAACTTGCGCAAAAAATGCGTAGAGTCACGATTGGGACTTCTCCCTTCCTCCATTTCCCCTTCCGACCTGAATTGATAAAATGGGAATAAATTTTGCTACAAATGTCGGATTAAGGTTATTCAAGGACCCTTTCGAAGAGGACTTCTAGACCTACAACTTATATGAAGATTTAGAAATTTTGCCTCTATAAGGGTCAAATTTTCAAAATAATGTAACTGTCCTGAATGTCCATCCCTTGCAGCATCACAAACTTCATAACTATCCCGAATGTCCATCCCTTGCAGCATCACAAACTTCTAATGGTTATATCTCTCTACTCCAATGTCCAAAAATTCCAGACTTTATATCAATGGAAAGCTTAAAGAAAGATCTATAACTTCCATGAAGACAACTTTGTCAAAAACTTCTATACCAGTACAGAAAACTCATGGCAGTTTTAGATCAAATTTTTTTAACTCTTTACTGACAACATTCAATTCCTCATGCTTAATCTATCATTTCTAGTTCAATGCGCATCATTTATACATTATTCTAACTCCATTTCAACTCAATATCATCCATAAACAATCTATAGCCCAGATTGATCATAAAAACTAATAACAGAACATACACATATATGTGCTTTCATCATCCGTTTTCTGCACATATTTAACTTTATTTCTGCTTTCATTTCACTTCTAACTATCACCTTGATCCTTCACATTTCAAGATACCACATTAATCCCTTTCTTTAGCTTTAAACTCATTTTACATCATCACAAAAGCACCCAAAGAGATCCACATTTATTCCTCAAGAAAACAGAACAAAAGCCCAATATGTATCCAGTTTTTTCTATACTTTTTCCTACACCCAGTACTGAAGTTCAAGTCGAAATTGGAAACTCTTAATGATAGAATTTGAATTCGATGTCCTCATGTAAAATGTAGCCATATATCTCTAATTTAATCCAAATTACAAACCATCTCATTTGGATAACTACGGAACAAGTTATAGCTAAATTACATAAGCATATCCAGTGGAATTGTTACAGCTAACATATTCCAACCACTTTAAACACCATTATCTTTTATCGCTAAACTTTCATCCTAGTTCTTCTCTTTTCAAGACACTATACTCGCCTTCTCTTTAACTTGTATACCCAATCTAATCCATTCCTAAAACAACCAATGATCCACGTTTTTATCCATCAAAAACAGAACATAACAATATCCATTCATCATTCAATTTTTCTGCACTTCTTTCTACATTCATTAAGGATTCATTCAAACTCTAAAACATCTCTAAATCAATTTGTGAATCATTAATCATCATCCACGTAAAAGTAAGACATGAATCTACCAAATTCCTCATTCACGTTTTTAGCATGTGTCCATCCTCATTTTATGATCATTTAACACTTAACTATCTTCATAACATATTTCATTCAACAATTAAAGAAGAGATGCTTATGCTTACTTGATTTACCCAAAGCTTCTTCAATCACCATGAAACCCTAGCTCCTTAAATTCTTTTACAATTATCATATATATATGAAAGAACAAGATGGAATAGAAGTGGGTTTCATCAACATGAGGGAGGTAACAAGGTGTTGAAGTCTTAAGGTGAAGGATGATAAAACAAGCTCAACATAAGGAGAGTGAGAGTGAGTGTGTCGTAGCATGAAAGAATAAAGAAGAAGAAAGTATTTTGTTTAAGTGAAAGACAAAGGAAATGATCATTTAATTGGGTAAATCGTGAGTTATAAGCAAGGAGGTTAAAAGCTTGGTGGGTGTCATGACACATGACATGACACTCACCACTTAATAATAAAAGAATAAATGCTAATGCTTTCTTGCTTACACTACTACATATTTATTAGAAATCAGTCTATTTGTCTCCAAATTTCTCTCAAATTTTCAATGACACTTGTCATTAAATTTTAATGTCACATATTAAAATTTCTACTGCTATTTGACATTTAGTTCTACCACCATTTATCAATTGTTCTGCCACTTAGTATTTTTCCTAATACAAAAATGCCCTTAAATTTCAGAAAATTCCCAAATTTTTTCAAAAATTATAATTCACTACTTATACACTCCGACTCAATTGTTAACACATATATTTCACAATTCCCAATATAATCACATTTGTAGATCAATTATACCCGGAAAATGTCAAATGAGTGCATGAACAATTATTTTCATATGCAAAAATCACAATTCACGTGTGTGTCTATGCTGTCATTATGCATGAGCATGAAATGCATTTTCTAAATCTCTCTTTGATCTCACATGTACCAAATTTTAGGATTCTAACCCTTAGTATGGGAACGGGATGTTACAAATATACATCTCATAACATGACTAATTTCTTACTTCTAAAGGAATAATTAGGGGTAAGGTTGCATACTATTAAACCTTCATAAATCTCATATATTAGTGGGAGTTTCATTGGGTTGTTCTAAAGGAATAGCGCATCAAACTAGTTGTGTTAATGCATCCCAACAAAATGGGGTTGCTAAATGAAAAGGACCTATTGGAGAAAACTAGAGCAATAATGGTTCAAATGACTGTTTCAAAACATTTTTTGTCTTATGGAGTGTTAACAACTGCTTATCTTATTAATCAGTTGCCTAGTCAAGTTTTGGATTTTAAAAGCCCTCTTGAAGTTCTGCTAAATAAAGAACATGATATATCTCATTTGAAAATGGTTGGTTACACTTGTTTTGTACATTTGACAACAAATTCTAGAGATAAGCTAGATCCAAGAGTAGTTAAGTGTTTTTTTTTTTGTTATTCACAAACTTATAAGGGATACAAATGCTTTGATATTGTTACTAGAAAACTTTATGTTAGAAGAGATGTTCAGTTTAATGAAGCTAACCCTTAATTCACAGCTTCAAGTAAGGAGGAATGATGAATTTTTCCACTGCTAAGTTTCAAAATAGATCTTGAATTTTCAAAAGGATGTGTGGCGTGCAATCCTGCAGAATTGCAATCACCAAACCTACAAATTTTTTATGATCAAGTTAATTTGACTAATAATGAGTAGCCAGAATATAGCAGGACTTCAAATGATCAAGGGATATCTATTAATTGAGAACAAACACATGTTCCTTGACAAAATCACCAAAAAATCATCAGCTTCCATGAAAGTTGCAAGACTATGTTGCTTACCCAATTAAGCATCTACCTACAAATGATCTAACTTAAAAGGTGTCTCCCTCATATTCAACTATCTTTCATCCATTTCCAATGTTCATGATCCAAAAACTTATCAAGAGGTTCAAACTCGAGATGTTTGGAAGAAAGCAATGGAAGATGAGTTGAAGGCATTTGCAGAAAATAACATTTAGAGTCTTATGCCTCTTCCTAAAGGAAAGCGGGTAGTTGAATGCCAATAGGTATATAAAACTAAGATTAAGTCTGATATATCCTTTGATCGCCATAAAACTCGTTTGTTTGCCTAAGGTTTTACTAAAAAATATGGAGTAGGTTACAAGGAGACATTTGCTCTAGTCACAAAAATGACTACTATTCAAGTAGTTTTATCTATAGCTATCAATAATGGATGGTCATTGTCTCAAATAGATGTTAAAAACGCCTTTTTGCATGGTGATGTTAAAAAAAGAAGTATTCATAAAACTTCCTCCTAGTTATCCTCAATTGTGATCCAAGTTTGGTTTGTAAACTACATAAATTCATTTATGTATTAAAAGTCCTCAAACTTGGCATGTGAACTTAAGCTTCGCTCTTGAAGGTCTCAGATTCTCAAAAATCATTGTTGATTCATCTCTATATGTTCAACTTGGAAAGATCGAAAAACTAATGGTACTTATTTACGTAGATGATCTCATTGTAATAAGAAGTGATGCTGACTCAATTGCCAAGTTAAAAAGACATCTTCAACAACTATTTCCTTTAAAAGATCTTGGTCATTTAAAATGCTTTCTTATAATTGAGACGAAAACTTCTAGTAAGGGATTTTTTCTTAACTAGTGCAAGTACATTCTAGATTTACTTCAAGAAGTAGGGATGGCAAATTCTAAACCTACTCCTATTCCTCTTGACGGTAAATTGAATATTGATTCAAGAAAAAAAGGCTCTCAAATGTCCTTACATACTACCGAAAACATATGGGAAAACTCATTAATTGACCATCACTCAACCTAATATCTTATTTGTCATAAGTCTTGTTAGTCATTTTATGCATGCTCCAATAGCCTATCTTCCGAGTCTAGTTAAACGCATTTTATGATACTTAAAGGGATCAACTGGTCGCGGAATTTTAATGTTAAAAAATGGACAAACAAACATTAAAGGCTATAAATACTTAGAATAGATTGGAAATTCACTTGATAGACGATCTACTATAGGTTATTGTATGTTTGTCGAAGAAAATCGTGTCTGATAGAAAAGTAAGAAAAATGTGGTAGCGCTACCTAGTGTAGAAGTTGAATATTGAGTCATGGCAACTGTAGCTTGTGATTTGTGAACTTATGTGGCTTAAGAGTCTTCTTTCAAATTTAGGTTGCCCCTGTACTACCTAATGACTCTACTCTGTGATAACCAAATGGCTACGCATATTACAGCAAATCCTGCTTTACACGAAAGAACAAAGTATATTAAAGTTGATCGTCATTATATCCGTCAACAAGTAGAATCCAAGCTAATTAAAACTTGTTATATTCAAACTCATGATCAGTTGGCAAATTTGTTCACCAACGTTCTACCTTCAGTTCAGTTTCAACATTTATTAATCTGTTGGATCTAACTTGAGGGGAAGTGTTGGAAGATTCCAAATAAAAAACTTAGTTCCTAATTTTGGGGTGTTACATATCAATATTGTATACATGCATGTTGGGTAATTGTAGGGGAAATGTTGAGATAATTTCTGATTGTATTTAGGAAAATTTTCATCATTTGACTAGGTTAAAAAGCCTTTGTGTGTGTGTATATATATGTACTTTTATTCTATATATATATATACAATTTTATTGTGTACATACGATGTATGATTAATGGAAAACATTTTTGCTACCTAAACTTATTGGATTCAATTTTATAATTCTATACAAAAGGAGCCAAGATAATTTGCGTATGACAGTTCCAAATTATTTAGCCTCTCGGTTTTAACAGTTCCTACAGAATCATTTCAGAAAATTAAGAGAAGTTGGCAAGAGGATGAGGAGGTTCAAAGAATTATACAACAACCCAGCAAAGGAGAACCAAAGATTTCAGCTTATACCTGGAATGAGGAGGGTTTATGATGAAAAGGAAAACTAATGGAGGGAAATTCTATCAATTTGAGAAAAACAAAAAAACTGATCGAGTTGTGAAACGATTCTGCGCAAGGTGAGCGGACGCTTAGGAACATATAAGAAACTCCACATGTATTTTTCCTGGAGAAGACTACATAGGGATGTGAAGGCAATTGTGAGGAAATGTGAAGTGTGTCAGAGGAATAAAATATGACCCTACAAAACGTTCGGGGTTATTGCAACCTCATCTAATTCCAAAGCAAATGTGGACAGAGGTCAGTATAGACTTTATGGACGGACCGCCTATCTCGGATGGATATTCAGTCATTTTTTCGATAGTGGACAGATTGAATAAGAACACCCACTTTATTCCATTTCGCCATCCCTATACAGCAATGAAGGAAGCCAAGGTTTTAACGGATAACGTATACAAATTTCATGGGATGCCCAGAATTATTGTGAGTGATAGAGATGCAATATTCACTAACGTCTTTTGGAAGGAGCTCTTACGATTACAAGGAGTGCAGTCGCATTTTCCTTAAACTGACAGGCAAATCGAGGTAATAAATCGTACGTTAAAGCTTTATCTCCGTTACATGATATCAAATTATCCAAATCAGTGGAGCAAATGGCTGGCAATAGCTAAGTAGTTGTATGATACAAGCTTCCATTATGCTATATGCATGTCACCATTTGAAGCTTTACATAGTTATTCACCTCCACTAGACATCCCGTATTTGAAAGGAGATTCTCTGCGGATCAGGTTCTAAAGGATCAGGAGGTCCTGGTTTTAATGTTACAGTCTCACCTTTAACGTGCTCGATTTAGGATAAAAGCAGTTGGCAGATCGTGACTGAAACGATGAAGAGTTTCAGGTGGGAGAATGGGCATGGACGGTACTGATCGAAAGCTACAACTTAGAAACAAATGGGATAGTAGCAACATCTAGGAAACTTGCTTGGAACGGACAGCAAAAGATAATTTGGCCTACATGAACATACTATGGCAGGGGAAGGCTAAGAAAGTAGGTGATGTTTTTTTAATTCCTAAGTTTAACGACAAAACCTTCTATATAAACAGAATGAAAAAGGCGTGCAGCGACTGAAAGCTGGAAGCTCGAGTTGAGACAATAAGTGACTGCCTTCTATCAGCGGCATGGGTTGATCATCCTGCCTTTTTTGCTAAACAAAATTGACCCCGAGAAACGTTTTTGTCCAAAAGAATGACCGATCTGATCTCCAAAATGCCTTTTTCTTAGAACCACTTAACATCAATGAAGCAACATGCACATGTGAACAAAAAAAAAAAAAGAAAGAAAATTATCCAGATGATCTCCAAATCCTTCCCTCAAGAGAAACCACCATAACAGAAACATCATCATGATATTTACGACGATCTCCATGAGGAATATCAAGAAGGTCATGAAAACCCATTCCTGCAACAGCCAATCAAGAGTCATAAGAGGACTGTCAGTTGTGTGAATGCAGTAAGTATCGATTAAGGACAATTGTAAACATCAAAATGCAACTTGGATATGTTTATCACAGTATTAAATGTAGAATTTTCTTTTTTTTCTTTTTTTCTTTTTTTTTTGTGGCTAGTTTCTGCGGCTCATCTCTTTTAGGTCATGTCTTGAGCAAGGATATCAACCTTATAGATATCACCTTTGCGGAACAGTAAATGGAATATTTAGAAATACATTATCTTAATTGGGGAAGAAACAGTAAAAATCTACATGGCTGCACGATCTTTAAAAACAAAATATTTGCTGTCACTTTCATCCCTATGAAGGTTTCCATTTTGTCTTTTTCCACGCTTTAGACTTTTGCCAACAATATCTGAAGCCTTGAAAAAAAATGAAAAGGAAACTTTTGATGCTTACCGTTCTTTTTAGCAGCACGCAATAGAAGTTCTGCAATAAGATATTGTGCAGGGTCGCCTTCAGGAACATTGTCCATGAACCAAGTAACATGAGCAACCACTTCTTCATTGTTGAAATACTGGTAAAGCCCATCAGAAGATAGAACCAAGAATCGATCACTTGAGGAAAGCCGGTGATGAAGGACAGAAGGAATGCAACTAATATAAGGCTGATTTCCGACATAATTTATCCGAAAGGACTCCAGCAGAGCATCATTACAACTTGGCTGCACCCAAAATGTCAAATCAGGTAAAAGCACAAATTGCTAACGTAAGTATAAAGGTTATCTTACTGATTACTAAAATTTTTTATTTATCCAATTTTAAAAAAATGTAAGGATAGTAAATATGACAAGATAAGTTCTTAAACACAAATCTTGGTCATTGAAATCCACAGATTACAGTCCTAGGTGCATGACTATCGTCTTTCAAAAGTCATCACCAATCCATTTGTATTCGCTTCAAACATTATCGCAAAGTGTACATGTACATTTTTGTTGCCAAACACGATGACCCATCAACAGACAACCAATAATGAGGTTTCATAATAGACAAGAGAACTATGTCACCGTTTCAACAACTTACAACATTAACCAAATCACTCGTCAAAACCATGTGTTGCATCAAAAAGTAAGGGTACGAAATCCATTGAAAATGACAAAATGAATGCCATAGTAGAGCCAGACACTGAATGAAATACTACTCCAATCTTTGAGGTGCACGCTACATGACTGAATTGACCATGATCAATTGGCACAAAGTAACAAAGTTCATTTGTCAAAGAGCAACCATAGAGCATATTCCTTTCCTTGACTCTAATCAATTTCCTTTACAATCCTGATTTTATCGCACCATTAGATTATTATAATTATGAACAAAGGGATATATTTTTAATTGGGGAATGCAACAAGCATGCTGCATTTAGGAGCAAATATGGTTATGATGCAATTCCACAGACAAAATGCAAAATGTAATAGTGGGCTTTTCATAAGCAGTTCTACTATCAATCAAAGATATCCAAGAGCTTGCCCATAAAAGAAAATCACGCTAAGCAATTAGAACTGCTTCGATGTGCTGATGTTGTCCTAACATAGGAATAGGACATTCTAAATTTCCCTCAACACTCTGTATGCGTTATCAATATTAGCAACACAATTAGATAATTGTAGTTCAGTAACACAGAAATCCTTAGTTATCAATAAATATTAAAGACAAGCTCATGGCAGAAATTAGGGTTCAATGTTTCAATAAAAACAGCTAGATGTACATAATATTAATGACCTTCTTCAGGAAGCCAGCCCCAAATGCCCTGGTTACTTTCAATTGGCCCTTCACTCGATCATTTAAAATGGCTTGGCAGTCATCAGGATGTTCTGCCTTTATTCTCAATATTTCCTGCACCAAACAAAGGTATCTAGTGATTAATTACAAGCAAACGTAATGACAATCTTCAGCAGCTACTGAATCATTCTGATTTAGATAGAAGCCAGCAAAGTGATGCTCATAACTTTGTGCACGCTTAAGAAAGTGGAGGATTGCTTGATGGATGGCAATGGAAATAACCATGATACATGGCCTACAGAAGCATGGAGATGAACTAGAAATGAAAATGGCAAGATTGAAACATTCAAGAAGGCTACCTCTTCAATACTTGTGCTATGATCTGTGGAAAGCTGAACTGCCCTCATCTTCAATCTACAAATTGAGATCTCCCTGTTCTTGTTCAGCATATTAACCTGACTACTTAGGTTATGCATTGGAGATTCCTCCGAGATTCTGTCCAGCTCCATGCGTACTAAAGACTCTCTTGATCTGTTCCTAGGCCTAATATCATCCTTGGCAAAACTTGGACTAGAATGACGATCGTTGGGTCTTTCCTGTGCTAAGATTGCACGACTATCCCCAAGGTTCATCACATACACATCTTGATCCTTTATCAGCATTACTAGAACACAGGATCCCATTAAAGCAAGTTCAGGATATTTAAGGTCCTTTTCCACGATTTCCATATAAGCTTCTTCAGTGTGCTCAAGCGCACGGGCCATAGCTCTTAAAACAGCATCATGGTCAACACATACCCACTTGTGTCGTCTAATAGGTCCTGAGGATTCTACTACTCTCTCATCAGTAGAAGTTTCCTCTCGATGCCAATCGTAACTCCAAGGAAAGAGCTTCTTTCGTAAAGACTTCTGCTTCCTACATATTTCTCTGAGCTTTGAACTGATATTTGACTTTCCTGAACTCTGTCTTTGTGAAACAGAAAATTCAGCTACAACTCCTTGATCATTTGATTCAACCCCAATAGCATCTTCTCCAGAGGTAGTTGGATCGTCACCACAAACATTGGACCCACCTCCTTTACTACTGTTCAACGAGGGGAAAATTAGCTGCCCTTCTTGGAATTTTTGGCCCTGAACATCAGAATCTGGCCTAAA
Source organism: Erythroxylum suave (assembly GCA_027563595.1). Lineage (NCBI taxonomy): Eukaryota > Viridiplantae > Streptophyta > Magnoliopsida > Malpighiales > Erythroxylaceae > Erythroxylum > Erythroxylum suave. The sequence goes on from JAOSBN010000148.1 coordinate 17,994, forward strand.
GCCAAAGCTTGTAATTTGTTTTTCAACCCCTGAGATTGGCAGGGAACCTAGTCCATCAGATGACTCCATTTGCAGCAACTCATAGAGCCGCATACTTTTCCTGCCTTGGCCAGTCAATTTGGCAGTTTGAACAGGAAAAGGAGCACTGCCAGAAATGGTGGGCTCTTCAGAGTTAAATGATAGCTGTTGGCTGTTCCTATTATCATCAGTTTCCTTCACTATTTCATAATTCTGAGATGGATCCCTGACAAAGGCTGGATCATTTGATTCTCTGAAATTAGAAGAATCAACTCCCCTCAAACTTGGCTGATCTTCCTTGCTGCACCCTGAATCATTTGCATGAACTTCACTCTTATGATGTTCAACATTTATGGAACTGGTTGAAGCATTATCTTCATAATCCCACAGAAGTCCTTCAAGTTCCTTGTCTATGGCTCTGTACAGATGGCTCATTAGAAAGTCAGTTGCATCAGGTCCGCTAAAGCCATCGTATATTCCAATAAACAACCATCCATGCTCCTCAGAAACTACAACATGAACCCTATCTTCTCCAGCCTTCCCATGAAACCACTGCAAGTTACGACTGTTCATATACTCTCCATCTGATGATCCTACTTCAGGACAGTTCCTTATGACTTCTTGTCGGAACTTTGGCTCCCTGACTTGCCATGCCATTTGGTTATTTGGATGCAAGAAAATCTTATGAATCCACCCCAACCCAATCGAGTGTCTAGAGAATGCCCGGGATAGAGTGTTCCTCATTGGTCCACTAACACTCCTCGGTAGAAAATGGAACCGAGGCTTTCTACGACAGTGTGAAAGTGGAGCAGAGAAATTGGATTTGTCAGCAACATCAAGGGGACCTGACATTACCCCCTTCTCTATTGGTCCAGACATAAAGCCACTTCCCTTATCTAAAGGACCTGAAGCATATACTCTCTCAAGGGGCCCAGACATGAAGCCATTCAAAGGTCCAGAGCCCCGAGGTAAGGGTTGCAAAGGGATTGCAGCAAATGAAGCAGTACTCTCAAATGATGCAGCAGGCTCTTGCACATCACTGGAAAATAAGGCACTCTGGTTACAGGTCCTAGCAGTTTTCACATTAGCACTAACTGAAGCACCCGATATGGTTTTAAATGTAGTTTCAGGGACAGTTTTGGCTGGTCTATGCAAACCTGAAGGATCATCTACTGTATCATTTCTAAATGAACCACTAAATGTTTCTGAATCCAACGTGCTGGAATCAACCGTGAACCTCTCAGAGTTTGAAGGAGTAATAGCAGGAGAATCAAAAATGGATGGCCTAACATAACAAAATGAATGGCCCAAACCCTCGTCCAATGGCTCTAAGAAGTCCAAATCAACACCATTTTTGCCATTGGAGGGCATAAAACAACCAACAACACGAGAAGTGTTGTTACCCATTTAGCACTATGAACCTCAAAAGAAAGAGTGGAAAGATAATCGATGCGGAGAGCTTATTTCACTTTGCACCATAGGCAGATACAAGATGGAAAAATTCAGACAAAGTCTCGAGAACACGCTGAGCCTCTCAACCACCCCATAACTTTTCAGCTTATAATACATCATCAAACTATAGCACTTCCAAGCATTAAAGCCAAAAACCCTGATGTAAAAAAGGGAACTAACCCGCTTATAACTAAAACCCCAAAAACTCTGATAACAAATTAACGTAAAAGAAGTTAATTTGAACATCAATTGGAACAAAACCAATAAAAACAGGATACGAAGAGCAAAAGGCAATGGCTATAGAGTACAAAATGCCATGATCTGACCTCGGTCGAGAGTATTAAAGCATGAATAAGGCAGTGGATCGGGCACAGTCCCAAACAGATCTAGTAAGGTAGAGTCTCAAAGGAGCAGTAAATGGAACACATCAGACACAAACAAAGACACAAAACCCATGTTTAGAAATTTTGTGGAATCTGACAGAGCTTCCCATTAAAAAAAAAAAAAACCATGAACCCAGATTGATAACACCACAAATGATTCAATAACTACGACATAGACAACTGTTCCAGAAACCCTTTATGTCACTTAATGAAATAAAAGAATTAAAGCAGAAGAATACCCAGAAAGAGGCTTCAGGAGCTTACAGAGAATGTGTGAAAATTGAGAGGGAAAACAGTGGAAAGGAAGAAGGGTGATGAGAGGGAAATGTGGGCATCTAGTTTAGCAAATGGTACAGGGTTTAATTAAGTGATTTTATATAATAAATGTGGGATTTGGTGTGATGATGAAGAATCAAAGTTGAGTTCATCAAGGAGAGAGGGTCTCTTTCTTGGGGTTTTCAAATGGTCTGCGAGGGTAAAACAAGCAAAATATAAATAAATAACCAATTTCTAATTAAAAAGGTAAAGACTCGAATTATTATTTTTATTTTTACCAAAAAAATAAACTAATTAATTAGTTTGTCTTGCAAATGATTGGTGTACTGTTTGGTGCTGTTGTAGTCAATAAATTGGCAGCATCCCACAAAAACTTGATGGGAGGTGGGGCCTGGGGACACCATTTTCCTTTTTTCTTTTTAGTTTTTGACCTCTGATTTACTATAACTATTATGATTATTAATCATATGTGCTAAAGATACTGCAAATTGGGTACAGAGTCAGTAGAATAAATACAGTGTCAACACTTAAACTTATCTCTTACCTTTTACTTCTTCTTTTTTTAATAAATCTCACTGACACATAAAATTGAAATTATAGATGCATAATCTCAAGGTCTGTTCACTTCTTAACACTATTTTTAGATTCGAGTAAAATAAAAAGTTAGGCTTGTTTATTTCCAGGATAAAAAAAGAAAATAAAATTTGATATCTAAATTCTCTCTTTCTCCTTTTCATAAAAATGGCCTTATATTGTCTTTGATTATAACAATGACATGCATCAAAACGTAAATTAAGTCACGTGTAAAAGAGTCACGTAAAGCGACACCTGAATCTTTTTTGTTTGTCTTCTGTTTTGTTGGATAAAAATGTTTGCATTTGGTTTCACGAGAGCTTTTGGTTCATTTGGCCTTTTAAGGAGAGGAAAGTTTAGTTTGACGCAGAAACTGCGCAGGTGTGCATGCAACGCAAGTTTTTGAGAGTGAAGGGAGCGCTTCCGTCTGGTTAATTATCTATGAATTCAAACCTACTACTGACATTGACACTTTTGGCTTCCAATTGTTAACCAGAGTAACAGCAAATGCTTGGTCATGCCATCCCCTTTTTTCCTTTAATTATACTTATTGTTATGTCAAGTTAATAAAAAGATACTTTACTTTAATCAATAGGAGAAAATAGTTTTTAAAATTATAAATATTAATTAAATTACTTATTTTTAATCGCATCGGATAATTTATTTAGTATAAATTTATAAATTCCTTAAATGTTGACTTAACCAAGTCCACTAAACGATGGTGCCTCTTAAACAAAGTGTCACCTTATAGTAATATTTGAAGTCCTCTTTAAAACTTTGGGTTAAAGTTAAAATGTCTCTCTTGCCTAAAGTTAGATTCTTACCTTTGGAGATTCTAAAAGTGTTAAATGTATAAAAGTCAAAAATAATAATTAAACTAATAAATAATGTAATTTAATATTTTTAAAATTTGAATTGAAGTATTAATATTACACATTTATGCCGTATATATGTTTAACTTTATAAATATTTATCCTTAAATGTACATGAATGTCTTAAGTATGTAAATTTTAATATTGACTAAAAATAAGAGTTAAAATTATATAGTTCTTTTTTAATGTACGAATTACTTTAAATTACAAAGAATTAAAAAAATTTCAATAAAAATAATTACTATCGTGGATGATGAAAACAAATCATAACAACATAAAATCCACTTTATTTCAATCTCCGCATTCTCCGCTTAAAGACAACTCACGAGCGGCCTTGAATGATGAGTGTTAGACCTATTCTGTCCATAAATTGTCACCCAAACGTGCGGCAGTGTTCATTAAGATGCATTAATAAAGCATAGATTTCATAACTGTTGATTAATGTTGGATTTGATTGATCTTAATCATGCTTTCAGCTACCAAAACATGCATGCCATGATCTGCAATAAATTATGGACTCAATCCCCTCCGTTTAAGGTGAAAAGTTGAAACTCAATCCAAAGATGAAACATTTCAATCACCTTTGACCATAGGCCATGTGATTTAGACGGGGAGGGCAGAGCAGGACGAGTCAATAAAATGCTAATTGCACTTCCTGCCTTATGGCATATTCACCACTAATTATAGGTCCCCCTTACTGCATTGTTCGTAGGTCGCAGCGACAGCAACTGGGAGGAAAGATGTTTTGACCAATCTTTAATGGACTAACTCCCGATAAACGTTTGTTTCATGTTAGAACAAGCGGTCCTGAGAAGGTGAAGACTTTTCGACAGCTCAAAATTTGCAGTACCAGAACGAGTACAACGTATATTGTATTAAGAAGCAACATTAAGAAAAAGAAAGAGTATAACGTGTATGGACCGCACGAGGTGGTGGTGTCTGAATCCGGCAAAAGTCTCGCTTGCATCCAGTCGAGTCAAACCTGTTGGACCCATCTTGCTCTTTACACTCCAATCATTACTGGGATTTTGCGTCAATCATTTAACGCAGGAACCTCTTATCGCTTAACGGCGTTAGTCCATTTACCGTAGATTGCGCACGCAATACACCTAATTTGTAGAAGGGAACAAATTGTTACCCTCTTTTTTTATCAACACTTGTTATTGTATATCCAAAACTTGTAAAGCAATAAGGTTAGAGGACATCTCAATCACGGTCGTCATGGGTCAGCGTTAGTCCCTGTCCACGTGGTAACACCGTGCACTTAAATTCCACCGCCAAGGTTATGACATCGCCACGTTCGTATGCGACATTTACGAGCTGAAGTTAACATTCAACAACATAAGGAAAGAGACAAGTCTAACACTTGGAATGCAGTCTACAGTCTACACCGAAATACTGTTTGATGTGGTCCATATAATGCATTTCATACGGATCCTCCAAGCAATCAACCGGAATCCTTTAACGGTACTAACACGGTATGTACGTCTAGCTCCAAACTCTAGCACATGAACGTTGAATTAAGAAAAATCAAATTTATATTTCAATTTGATTGAATTTATATATTTATATTTTTTATCATTTATATCTCTTCGAACAAATTTCTTTACAACACCATCAATTTTTATTATTTGAACTTTGAAGACTCAACTCACATAATTTGTTTTATATAAAAATAGTATAAAATCGATGTAACACATATCGAAATTTAATTAATCATCAATGAGTGATATAAAAGTTATATTCAAGATTTTAAAAGAAATTTATTAACAAAATTTAGTCTTTACTTATTTCTCTTATCTCTTTTACATATTTTATATGTCATTTCCTATTTTTAAAATTTTTTCTTATATTCTTTTTTTCCTTCAATTTCTGATAATCTTTAAAAAGCCATTTTAATCGTAATATTTTTTTAGAAATTAAATAAATTTTATATTAGCAATAGCAAAACTATCTCAATATTACAACGAATTCACATTTTAATCGTAATGTTAGTATTAAAGTTGATGTTCCCTTTCCTTTGAAAGGATTAATTTTACTAACATTTCTTTTAAATATTTTATTCTTCTTTCTTCCATTCTAATCTTTTATTCTTGATTTTTGTTTTATTTTTTTCTTCTCAATCTTTGATTATTCATTTTTCCTCTTTTTTATTTTGCAAAATTAGTAGTTGTAATTGTGAACTATTCTTGCATTATACTATAAATTAAACTTATTTTTCTTAATTATTGATTTGATGACTTTCACACATCTTTTTTATTATTAAAGTCTTAAACTACATTGCACTCAAATGAAAGATATTCAAGATATTTTCCTTTGGCAATTGTTTATCCTAATTGGTATTTCGATAAATTAAGTATAAAAAAAAACATCAAAAGCATCAATAAGAGTTAAAGGTCAATTGAATCATAATAACGACATGACAAAATATACATAGGAGCAACAATCTAGATAATCATTCAACCTTTGTATCTTCAATCGATTCTCAATAAAAATAATTGAAATATGAGAAATATATTTCTTATAATAATGCTATTGTTATAGACGATTTAGATTCTCTGATTGCCGAACAAGTTAAATTAACAAATGAACAAAATATTATAAAATTTACCTATATTATGGCTATAAATTCAAATTAGAGTTACAATTATACTTGTTGAATGTTTGAAACAAGTGGCGATGTATAATAAAATTTAAAAGATTAACAAGGTTCTTGATATAAATGTGGATCCAGTATTTGGAATGATTGAGATTATGGTTACAATATTAATTGTTCAAAAGAAATCGATGTGTTGTTGATAAACATAAAAGTGTAAAAGATGCAATGACATGCGAACATTATCTTACTTTCTCATTGTTGTTGTAGCAATTTTGTGTATGTAAACTCAATACTTGCACAGTACAAGAGACAAATTGCTATTTCTTCTTCATCATCAAAGTCCGAAAAGGACTTTATGAAAAGGCTATCTGTCATATCCAAAACTCGTTAAATTGGCCCAGAGAAAAGAAGGCCATGCAATTAACTTAAAAGACTTTACACCTAGGCAAGATGATCCAAGGCTAGCGATTCGAGGAGGCTATTTTTTTTGGCACCTCATATTGATATATATAGCATTAGCGTAATAAAATAATATTCGAAAAGGAATTTTAGTAGCCCATTGATAGTATCAGGATAGTTTTGGCCTTGATAGAAAAGATAAAAAGGAGTGACAAGCCGAGCTGTCCCATCAGTGGGAGCATCATTAGGTACCCTAATTAGTTGGAATCGACCACCGAAATATTGGATTAAACCTAAAACAGATGAGGTAATGTAGTATGGATTTGACATTGGTATAGCTAGAGGTCTAATTAGAAATTATACAAGGCAACAGTGTGATGATTTCTTATAGCACATTGGGATCTATTCACCGTTAACTTCTGAACTTAATGAAGCCTTCACTAGCTTATAATTGGCGTATGATCTGGGTTATTGTCTGGTAATTTTAGAGGAAAATTTATTGGAGGTTATAAATATCCTCTCTTTTTCTCACTCATTATTATCTGATGTGTCGAAAGAGATTCAGGGCTTTCGGGAGATGCAAAGGCGGCCGTGGGTTATCCATCTACATCAAACGAAGGCAATTGGTGTGCAGCTGATGCATTTGTTCACAGTTCCAAGTGCTCATATTCTTAATGACATACCTGAGCAGTGTTTTCGATTCATTACACAAGACTTACAAGAAACTTTGTTTCGCAGAAGCTTATAGTTGTTGACTGGAGTTTTAATTTGTAGTTTTATTCCTTTTGTATAAATAAAAAAAAAAGCTTTACAAATTCGATTCTTCCCATGGTAACGTGGACTTGAAACATAAAACTAGTGTGTTGTTCTTTTCCTTCTCGTAAAAGAACTTTGAGCATAAAGGGTAGTCAAAACTTAAAAGTCAAATAATAAGGATTATTAAGTTTCACTTTAGTTTTTGGTTTTTGGTTTTATTTTTAAATTAAGATAACAATTTGTTTGTTTGTGTTTTTAGTTTTAGACTTACATATCATAAAATCGATTTTTATTTATTTTATTTGTTGTCATAATCCTATTTTTATATGAATTAAATATGTATTATCTAATTATTTAATATTAATTAGCAATAATAATTATGAATAGTTAAATTTATGTTCAATCTTATAATTAAATTAAAAATTGAAAATAAAATAATTTTAATTTAATAATTACATAGTAAATATAATTTAAATTTAATAATTTAAATATAAAAATCAAAATAATTATTTTAATAAAATATAATAATTTTACTGAAATTTATTAATAATATTATATAATAGATTAAAATAAATTTATTAATTTATTTTTAAAATTTATATAATATTAATTATTATTAGCAATAAAAACGTAATTATATTGACATTAAACATAAAAAATGTTTTTGTTTTTCTTTGAAAAAATTAAAATTAAACACAAAAAATGACAACTAAAAACTAAAAACTACAACAAAATAATAGAAGGCCTCTTACTCAACACAAAGATAGGCTTTAGAAGACTAATATAATGTCTAAAGTAGACCTTGTGGCATAATTAGTAACACTCATAAAAAGAGAAGTCGCTGTAACATAAAGCATATATTTTGCAACAAGAAAGAAAAACATTATATAGTATAAGACAAATTTCATGAAAAGAGACAAAAATATAAAATTAGTAATAAAATTGCACATATTTAGATTTCATCAAAAGATGGAGCATCAAATCCATTGAAGTAAAACCAATAACATTGCCCCATAAAATCTTACAAAACAAATGATTATACAATCCAGAAAATTTGAAGATGCTAATATTAACTACCCTACAAAAATTATTATGAAGTAAAATAAAAAGAAACTATATTTGAGAATTCTTTACAAAAGAGGAAAGGATTTGAGAAGCTTTAAAAAAAGATATAAAGAGTTATAAAGAAAAACCACTTAATAAGCTAGAACATCTTTAAAAATACTTTTAAAGAAATTTTCCAACATCTTAAGAATAATATTTTATGGAAATTTCTAATTACATAAAGAAAAAGAGATAATTTAAACATGATATTAAAAAATTAGAAAATTTATATAAAAAAAGATCAATAACTTAATATTTTATAATACCTGATAACAATACAAAAGTAAAGAATCTCTCAGCACCACATTTTGTATTCTCTGTATCAGATTTAAGGGATATATGGATTAGTTTAAAATTGTGGAAGTAGAAGCCAAATACGCAAATAAAGACACTTTTACCTGAAACTGCCAAGTCTAGTTGTTGAATATAAGATATTTTGCAAGGATTTGTGCTTAAAGACGAGATGTATCTTATTCCTAGCTCATCATAGGGTTATGAAAACTCGATGAATGAAAGTGAGAAGAACACATTAAAAACCAGGAAGTTAGGTATGATTTGAGATAACTTGGATATGAAAAAACTACATAATCCTTGGTGTAAATTGAATTATGTTCCTCTAGAGGCTAAGGCTGAGATTAATATAGGGAAAATTGATATTGAGGATGTAAATCCAGAGATAGAGTATTGGAATACTATTGTTGTCTATGATATCTTAGTGGCTAATCCCCCATTCAACGACAGAGTTACACCACTGGGCCCCCCAAGATTAAAAAAAATTAAATAATTTTATTTTTAATTAATCAATATATATATATATATATAATCAAAATATCTTGAAGACTTCGTGTGCCGCGCCGTTCCTGTTGCTCAGCCTCAAAGAAGTCTTCATCTTGATTTTGTTTATATATATATATATATATATCAAAATCTCTTGAAGATTTTGTGTGCTGCACTGTTATTGTTGCTCAGCCTCAAAGAATGGTTATAAAGTCTTCATCTTGATTTTGTTCTTTTGTACATGCGCAATTAGAATGAAGTTTTTGGATTAGTACCGCTATAGCAGCTTTGTACAGTGGCAAGTACCGATCAACACGAGAAGGTAAGGTAAGGTAAGGCTGGCATGTTTGACCGTTTTTTGACTTTTTATTCCTCCGTCACGTCTACTTTTTATATCGACAAGTTTTATAATATTTATTCCACGACAGGATTTAGAGATCTTTCAGTGAATGCATGTATGACCGTTTGATCAATAGTTTATCTAAGTTGTTGCAATAGGGAATGAGTTTTTTAGGCTTATGAACAGTAGGGAATATATATATATAAATCTTCCTTCCGATCCAGGATTGAGACCTAATATAATGGAGTATCCTCCTGAAAAACGAGATCACGTGCGTAGAACTTATTTATTAAAAGGTCCTTGTCAACCTCAAAATCATAACTTTCCTCAAACCATGGATGAAGATCGTAAGCGGAGATTTATTCTATTATGGTTTGATGATTTCAAGGATTGGTTGGAATATAGTGTTGAAAAAGATGCTGTATATTGCTTATATTGTTATCTTTCTTCGGTTGATAGTGAAAGAAAATATACTAATTTTGTATCTGAAGGTTTTAGTGCTTGGCTAAAGAAAACAAGATTAAGAGAACATGTAGGAAATCATGACTCTGATCATAATAACTGTCGAATAGCTTGTAAAAATTTGATGAACCAATCCCAATCTATTGAGTCAGCTTTTTCAAGGCAATCAAAGAAATCAAAAATTGAATATCGGTGTAGGCTAAATGCATCAATAGGGTGTCTTCGTTATCTCTTGATGCAAGGGCTGCCTTTTCGGGGGAATGATGAGTCTAAGAATTCAACAAACCAAGGGAATTTTCTAGAATTACTAAAATTCATAGCTTCTAACAATGAAGAAATTAGGAATGCTGTTCTAGGGAATGCTCCTGAATATCTCAAGCTTACATCACCCGATATTCAACGTGATATCATTAATGCAGCCGCATTTGAGACAATAAAGGCCATTATTTTAGATATGGGTGATGATTTGTTCTCTATTTTAGTGAATAAATGTCGAGATTTGTCAGTAAAAGAGCAAATGGGAGTCATCATTCGATATGTTGATAGTTTTGGATGTGTCATTGAAAGATTTCTTGGTCTTGTGCATGTACGTGACACAAGTGCAACTTCACT
>JAOSBN010000148.1:28716-41984 GCA_027563595.1 Erythroxylum suave
TTGTTGTTGTTGTTGTTGTTGTTGTTGTTGTTGTTGTTGTTGTTGTTGTTGTTATTGTTGTTGTTGTTGTTGTTATTATTGTCTTTAATTTTTTAATATTATTATTAATATTATTAGTTTTATTATTCTTATTAATTTAATTTTATTAATAATAATAATTGTTATATTTAATATAATACAGTTGTTTACTATATGTATTGCTTTAATAATACGATTATGATACTTTTGTTCTTTTGCTTTGAGTTAATGCAACAATTATTGAGTGTTCTGTCTTTTTTCTTATATTATTAGTTTATGATGTTGTATTACCACAAGTGTATTAGATTAAATGTTTCATATTCTTTTTCGTAGGCCCTACATTGTGTTGAAGACCGTCATTGATCTTTATTCTTCGTAGTTTGAAGTTGTCCATCCATTAAGATTAATCATGCAATTAGTTAATATTTAATAAATGTATAGCTTTAATAATACGATTGGATTTATTGTTAATACAAAAGGGGGTCTTGAATTTGTGTTGTTGTTTAGAATATTCTTATATTCATTGATGACTTTTTATGTTCTTCTGTAATAGTCTAAGTATTTACTGTATGTAGAATCAGTTTGAAATCAATTGTAGGTGATTAATTTGATCGATTAATTGTAGGTGATTAATCACTATGATTAATACTTCAACTTCAATTTGATTAATGTAAACATAGTATTTGCACAAGGAAGTAATACATTTCATAGACAAGACAATTCGTTCTATAATATACCCCTAGGATGGTATATAGGCTGGAACCTGTGATACAGCTCCCGTGAGGCTTATCGGTGAAATATTCCACGAGCCTAGGAGTCACAGCGTGAGCTTGTTTTCTTGATTCACAAGTGTAAACAATAACACGTACTATAGTTTTGAAATCAATTGTAGGTAATCAATTCGATCCATTAAGTAATGGAGTTTGTATACAGGGAGAAGTGACTGATTACTATGGCAAAATAATTGTGATACTTGAAATTGAGTACCCTGCATTGCTAATAAAGCAAACTGTGATATTTAAGTGTGAGTGGTTTGATCCAACTCTAAATGATGGTACAAAAGTGCATATCTAATACAATCTAGTTGAAATCAACAAGTGAAGAAGATTTCGACATTTTGAACCTTTCATGTTGGCAATGCAAGCGATCCAGGTGTATTATGCCACTTTTCCCAGCTTATGACAAGATAAGTCAGATTGGTCGGTTGTTTGCAAAGTTAAATCTAGAGGCGTTTTTGAATCATGTGAAAAAGGAGAGCAGAGAATTAAAAGTGAAGCGTTTCAGGAAGAAACTTATGAAATAAATGCATCCGTCATATATGAGGATAATGAACCTTTAAACGATCCATGTAATGAATATGTTGAAATTTTATCTGGAGACGATGAAGAGGGCCAGAGATCTAAAGTAAAGCCTGAATTTGATTCAAATTCTTCAAAACAAGAAGATGATTTTGATTTACAATTAAGTGATGATAACGATTAATTTGTGTTCGTAATTGAATATTATATGAACAAATCAATTATTTCCTTTTCAATATATTGTATAAATTATTGAAATGAAATTGTAATATTTCTACAAACTTCAACCAAATATTTATTTTAGGTTGAAATATGGCACCAAAGAGAAGACAAGATATTCAGGGATCAAGATTCAAACCATGATTTAGAGGTACTTACTGTATAGGTGAAGGATCTCATGGTGTAGCAGTTAGAGATGAAACACCTCCACCCCCTCCACCTACTACACTGGCAGATGAGGCTACACCATCCACCACTCCATCATTTATTAGGGGTAAGCAATGCGAATGAAGGAGATGGCCGCTGGCCTAGAGTTGAGGGACCTAATGAACGAAAATACATCATAATTGTCAATAATATGTAAGTGAAAATACATGAATCATTAAATGTTATGATTAAGTTATAGGTTTAAATTTTAAAAATGGTATAAATTTATTTGTTTTTATATTAGGTTATTTCCATCTGGACCCTGTTCTAGAAATATGACATCAAAATTCAAGGAGAAGATTGATCCTGAGGGCTATGTATAGAAGAATATCTCTCGGACAACAAAGGAATTTTACTATCATGAGTTTGAGGTACGACAACAATTATTATTTCCTTTTTTAATTAACATTTTTATACATTAATTTGATAAATATTATTACATCAAAAGCATTTATTGAATATTTTTCCTTTTATTACAGAAATAATTTTTTGGGATTCTCAATTTGACGGGATCCTCTATAAAGTATGAGAGTTGAGAGCGCATACACGTTATCGTGACTTTGTTGGTGCGATACGCAGGACGACTATATGACCGCCTTATATTTCCGAAGAAATATGGAGTCGTTGGCTGCAATAGTGGACATCACCTGAGGCCATGTCCGTTTCACAGTGTAATTCAGCCAACAGACATGGAGGACCCGAGGGAGAGAGTCTTCCCGTATATACAGGAGGATCTATTACCAACTAAGAACATGCACAGAGACTTGTAAGTATTTACAATTTACAGTTATATTCTCATCTCTTTTCTTCGCTGTATTTTAATTGAATTTGAGGTGTTAAATTTTGGAATGAAAATATATGTTTCTAGTGTCATATATGGCTGTGTTTTTTAGTTTTGTTCTTTGTTCAATAGGGGGTATATTTCATAAAAATAGAGGAAACCCTACCAAAATTTTTATAAATTCTAATTCACTTGTATTTCTATTGAATTTTATGTGTGAATTTTGGAATGAAAATATGTGTTTCTTGTTGAGAATGAAAATGTTATATTGGTGCCATATGTGGTTCTGATTTTAGTTTTGTTCTTTGTTCAATAGGGGTAGATTTCATAAAAATAAAGGAAAATTTGCCGAAATTTTTATAAAATCTAATTCACTTATAATTATTTTTATGCAAGAAAAGTCTATGGGCATGAGGTCTACACCCCATCAACTATTTCTGCATACTCACACTAAGAAACATGACAGTGTGACATTCGTCAACAATCGTTGTAGACAACTCAATATATGTGAAATTTATTATTTAATATTAATAATGCTTAATACTTATCACTTACTAATATAAACATTGCTTTCTAATAGGACCAAATACAACAAAGCATTGAACGACGGTCTCAACAATCTGAAGATGTTGACGACACTGAAACTTATCTTCAAGCAATGGGTGGTAGGGACCATCGTAGGAGGATATTCGGCTTAGGTTCATCTGCAAATACATGTTATTCGCAATCCTCTACGTCTCGTACAGCAGCATCTGCTAGGAGGTCCACCACTAATGAAGTGGAAGTGCTTCGGAGCACAGTTTAAACATTGGCGACTCAGTTGCAACAGTCGATGGAACAATAACAACAATTGATGCAGTTCATCGCTTAGCTCTATTAGGAGATGGATGAGTTGAAGGGTAAGAGCAACACGTCATCGCACCAACCAGAGCATCCGCCGTCTCCAAATCAATAGTGTACTTTTGGTCATTTAGTTTGTATTACAAATACTTATTATTTACAATGTAATGTTTTTAATATCAATTAAGATATTTTAACTTTTAAAATCAAAATTTCTATTTAAGCAAATTAAATGTATACTATAAATTTATAATTGTTAAAATTATGCATTAACTATAATTTAAATATAATGACAATATATATTATATATTTTAAAAATTAAATTATGAAATTACCAACGGAAAAAATGACTGTCGATAATAACATGGATCGTTTGCCGACGGTCTACGCATATGTCCGTCGGTAATCACAGAGGGAATTACCGATAAAACATCACATCTGTCAGTAAGCTTTTACTGATGGTAAATTTGCTACCATCAGTAGATATGCCAACGGAATATAGACGTTCGTCGCTAACTGTTATCGAAGGTTAAGCACAGACTAAACCGTACGTATATTTACCAACAGTTGAAAATGTTCTGTCGGTAAATTTGCTGATGGTAACAAATGTATCATCGGTAAAGTTACCGACGGTATCTACTTTGATAGTCGGTAATTATTAGCTACGGTCGATTCTACAATGCTTTTATTTATCGGTAAATTCTGTCACTAATATGTATTACCAATGAAATTTTTGTGTTTTCTGTCGGTAATTTCCATCACAAAATGGCATTTTTCTTATAGTGATATGAAATTGTGGGATATTCATGAGAAGACATATATATGGACCAGGGCAGGTCAAATAAGTTCGAGCTCTAACCAATCTCGACAGATACGAGCGGACTCAACAAGTGAAGAATCCGATGTTGATGAAGAAGAAGACCAACGCTGGGCAAAGGTTTTGGAGGTCATGTCCAAAAACAATAAAATGCTTAAGGAAGTGGTGCGAACGCAACAATGCCAGAGCCGAGAGATCAGACGACTCCATTGGTATTTTAAAGCTCAAGGGATTCCACTACTACCTCTACACCATCACTAACTTTGTCCCTATAAAATCCAAATCTGACCCAATCTGTCTTTATTTTTATTTTGTTTTTGTCTTTTGTTACTTGTTTGTATTATTTTTATTTTTGTTTTTAAATTTTTCTTATTTTATTACTTTTTTTGTTCATTGATACTTAAATTCTTGTCTTTACATTTTCTTAGGTGTTATTTTCTTTGGGTTCCCTTCTCACATTGAGGACAATGTGTTGTTCAAGTGTGGGGAGGGATTTTGTGTCTTTCTTTTGTAAGTGATTTTGTATGGTAGCATTAGGTTGCATTGTGAATTGTGTGAATGTGCCAATGGCTTAGATTGGGTAAAATTTTTTTAATTTTGGAAATAGTCTATTAGGTGGTGAATGATTGTTAGCTTAACAAATTAGTGCATTAGGGCCTTTTGGATAAATATACAGCCTAATTACGACTTAGTATAAGTTTAGCACCTTCTAGATTGTCACATTCATTCATAATTTGAGGCTTTTAGCATATGTAGCTTGATTAATATTTTTCATGGAAACGAAAAGAAAAAACAACAAGGTAGAATTTTTTTTAATGTGTTTAATAAATGTTTAATAATCACTATTCTGTTGGCCTTCAGGTTATGAATAGAGCTAGTAGCCCGTTGAAAATGTGATATAGCTGAGTAACCGGATCGACACGCATTATAAATGTGTGCTTTCTCGTAAAAAATTTGTAATGACATTTCAACTAAGCTGTTAATAAATGACCTAGTCAAGTAGCCGGATTAACATTCATCACAAATGTTTGCCTTCGAGTAAAAGGCTAAGTCCCTGGTTAAAAGAAAGTGTGTGCCTTGATAAAAAACCTACTGAACTTGTATAAGCTTAAATTTTTGTGGATTTATACTTAAGAATAATTACAAAAGCCTAAGGGACCAAAAATTTATCAATGTGTGTGTACAATTGAAAAGGGTAATTAAATTAACATCTAGGTATTGATTTAGTTGTATATTGAGCCAAAGCCCTAAACAACCTATTTTGCTTGTTAATGATTTGCCACAATTCGAATAGTTGTGTCCAAGGTTAAATTTGTTTCATGAAAATTAGAGCCATTGTCGCATTATTGCTTTGTGTGTTTGTTATATTATGTTATGTGTTGTTGTTTTGTTTGCTTGAGGACAAGCAGATGTTTAAATATGGGGATGTTGATAGTTGTGTTTTGCATGATGTTTTAGGATTTAATTTGCTATGCATTTAGTGTTAAAGTGAGTGTTGAGTATGCATTTAGAGCTTAATTAGGTTAGTTTGTGTTTTTAAGTATTTTTATGGGTTAGTTGGAATTCTTGAGCTTATATTGTATATTTTTTAGGTACCTTGATGTGTATGCTAGTGTTGCAGTGCAAATAAGGAAGAACGGTGAAGATTTAAAGATTTTTGGGCTAAATGTCGTTTTCTTTTCTTTGCTGTGCATTTTATCACCTTGGACTGTCGTTTTGCATTTGGTCTTTCTCTTGGTTGCTTCTCTGTTTTCTTCTTTTGTACTAAATTTTTCAGTTTTTCTTCTAGTCCAAAAATGCTATTTTGAAGAGGTTTTATTGTCTTCTTCTTGCTCTAATTCTCTTCTTCTTAGTCTATGAAGACAAGTGAGTGTAACTCTTCAAAAAATGACCCAAATGTAGTTCTTTCGACTCACTTTAATTTCTTTGCTTCCAAATTGTGCCTAAAATCACATATGAGTCAAAATGAGTATCTTAAACAATTTAAGATCAATAATCGCTAAGTGTTATGAAATAATTAAACAATCAATTAAGCACATATCAATAAAAAATCAAAATAACATAAACAAATTAATTAAAACTATCATAATTCTTTAGCTGCATCCCAAGTAACACTTATTTATTGTCTTCATCTCAACGTACCTAAGCATGATTAAAGGTGACTTAGGTAAATTAATCTCCTTTATACTATTATTAACTTCTAATCCAAGATATAATTTCAAATGATGTCCATTCACTTTTTAGTTTCCTTTATGCAAATGACTTACCTTAATTACACCAATGGAAATACTTACTCCACAGTAAAAGGGTCCATAACATCTTGATTTAAGCTTCCTTAAATTGCTTGGATTGCTTGATCCTTTAGTTATGATATTTCTTAGTCCTCTCTTTATACATTTTCGAGTTCTCGTAAGCGATTGATTGTCATTCTTCCAATTTATAAATTTGTAAGTGCCTTTTCTCCCCTACAAGTTAAAGATCAAAATTCATAAGCTTAATGGCCCAACATGCCTTATGTTCTAATTCCACAAGTAAGTGACCTCTTATAGACAACCCTGTAAGGTGTAATGCTAATTGATGTTTTATATGTTATTTTATAGGCTCATAATGCATCATCTAACTGAATTGAGCAATATCTCCTCTTTTTCTCTAGAATGTTTCCTAAATTTTGTTTTAACTTCCTATTAGCTACCTCAACTTGGCCACTCATTTAAGGGTGATATAGGATGAAAATTCTATAAAAGATTCCATACATTTTAATATCCTTTTCAGATTCAACATTATAAAAATATGTGCCCCTATCATTAATAATTTCTATAAGTTTGATAGAATGAGGAAACAATTATTTTTTAGGAACCTTACAATAACCTGAGTATCATTTGTAAGTAAAGCTTCAACTTCCACCAATTTAGAAACATAATTGACAACCACTAAGATGTATCTATTGCTGAACAAAGGTTAATTCCCTAAATATTAAATGCTTCATAAAAAAATTATGAAATCATGAGTCATCTTATCTTATAAAGAGATATTAGTTGATTATTGCTATCTATAACATAAAGCTACATGCCTCTATGCATCTTGAATATTTTAGAGCTGATAAAAATTTAACTAAAAAATCTTCTAAGCCATCCTATTCACATTATCGTGTCCTCTGGTAGGTCTAATATGGCAATGACCTAAGATTTTCCACCCTTATAAATGAGATACATATCTTCTTACTATTTAGCCTACACAAAAATGAAACAAATATAGATCTTCCTAAGAATAGTTCCTCAAATTAGTAAAGAATTTCTTCTTTTGCTGATAGGAAAGACCTTCAGTAAGATCTTAGCCACACAATAATTCATAATATCTAAAAACTAACACCTAATAATTCATAATATATGAAACTAATGGATTTCAAAATCGATTACCTACTCCAATTTATAGAAGCACTCTTTTACGAATAAATCATTAATGTCTTCTTTGTTCAGCTCCTCCAAGTTTACGTTTTCAAGCCAAGATTGATGGTCTGCAGCTAGGTTTCCTACTCCTTTCTTTTCCTTAATCTGTAAATAAAATTCTTACAAAAAAAAATCTCTCTGATTGATCTAGCCTTACCATCTAACTTATTTAGCAAGCATCTTAATACAAGGTTCTCATAATATATAATAACTTTAGATAATACTAGATAGGTTTAAATTTATCAAACATTAAAACCATTGTTAGGAATTATTTCTTTATCATATTTTGATTATCATAGGCATCCATTAAAGTCTTGCTAGCTCAATAAATTAGTTGAAAATACTTGTCCTTTCTCTTTCCAAGTAATAAACCTATTGTAAAATCCCTTGCATCACATATTAGCTCAAAAGGTATATTCCAACCTAGTGTAATCATAATTAGGGCATTCTTTTAACATTTTCTTAGGAATGTTAGAAGCATCTAAACATTCTTAAGTAACAACAGAATACGTGTTTGACTAGTCACTCCAACATTTTGATCCATGAAAGGTAAAAGGAAGTGGTCTTTTCAAGTAGCATCATTCAGCTTCTTATAATCAATTCACACACTCCACCTACTGAAGGTTCCCATAGGAATGAGTTCATTACATTTATCCCTTCTTTGGTACAACTTGCATAAGACTTACTTAAGAATTGTTAGAAATAGGGTAAAACACACTAGCATTTAGGAGTTTAATTACCTCTACCTTTACCACTTCCTTAACCCTTCTTTAGGGCTATGCCACAGGCTTAAAATCCTCCTCCATCATAATCTTGTAAGTGAAATAGGGAAGGGTTGATTCCTTTAATGTCAAAAAGCTTCCAAGAAATGGCCCTCTTGGGATCAATAAACACATTTAGTAGCTTTTATCTTTTTTCGAACTTTAAAGTTTATGTAATAATTGTAAGAAGTTTTAAATCCTTCTTAATGAATGTGTATTTCAAATGATTAAGGGGTCATTTTCAACTCCAACACTAATCGATTCTTTGATGGAGGTTTTTAACTTCTTTGCTTTACTTCATTCGATCTCATTAAACTTTTTCTTCCTCAATATACGTTCATTTAGTAATTTCCAATTTGTTACTTTCCATTCTTCATAAGGCTGTCCTTATCTCCCTCCTCACCTTCAATAATAGATAGCTCCAACGAGTCTTTTTCAATAAAATCTTATGTAATGTCTAAAATTGCAAAATCACTTGTATTAATAAAATATCAAAAATCATCAAATTTAAGTGGGTGTCTTATGGCATCAAATATTTTAAAGGTAACCTTTTCTTTTCCTAACCTAAGGACTAATTTTCCATAACAAACATCAATAATGGCTTTAATATTAGCTAGGATAGGTTAACCTAGAATCAAAGATACCACTATATCTTCATTCATATTAAGGATCACAAAATCTATTGAGAAAATGAACTTATTAACTTTAATGAATACATCCTCAATAACAACCATATGATATTTAATAAATATATAATCTAATTGAATTCTTATCGTAGTGGGTTTTGGTTCTTTTAATCTTAATTTCTTGAATAATTTATTGATCACAGGTTTCTGATATGAAAAAGCTTTAATAATTTAACCTTAATATTCTGCAGGTGCATGGGTCGTTCGCGTAGTACCGAAGGTGTTGATCCCACAAGGAGGGTTATCTAATTCTAAAATCTAAGGTCAAAAATAATTCGTAGTAACTCAAAATGAACAAAACTAAAGTAAGAAATTATTTCAATCACACAATCAATTCCAATAATCAAAGATGACAGATGCAAAACCAAATCAAGAATCAACCTAAGAATTATGAATTGAAAGAAAGGGGAATTTTATCCGACTTTAAAAAAACCTAATTGATTATGAATTTAACAGATTACCAGTTCTAGACAGTCTTAGGGTTGATTAGTCTCTCATGAGTTAAAACCATTAACCCTAATTAGATTATAGGAATTATAATCTCTTAATTCACAATCTATCTAAAACCTAAATTAGATCTTAAGTTGTCCAAAAACTACTGCAAACCTATGCAAGATATCTCTTTACACAAATTTATCAATTTGATTTAATTATTGTTGATAGTTTGCAAATCTAGCATGTTTTAGTTCCTAATTCTATGCTTATTTAGTGATTTATTGTGCTTAAATGTGATCTTTTACTTGTTTTTATATATTTTGGTTAGGGATTTCTAGATGTGATGAGAATGAAGCATTTTGAGCATATTTGAGGAGTTTTTTATCATAGGGGCTGATGCTGAAGTTTTCTTGGACGTTTTTGATGTTGCCAAGAGTTAGCCTTGCCCAAGTCTAATTGCCAGGGACAGAATGACGGGTTGAAACGACTTAGACAGCTGGACCCATGTTTTTATTTGATGTTTTAAGCTAATTTAACAGCTTAGGAGGAAGAGTTAAACATTATTTAAGTGGGCCCTTTTGTTATATTAGCGTTGGCTCCACTTTTTATTAATATATAAGTGAATTTTAGGGTTTTAGGAGGAGACTTTTTTGCCTCCTACATTAGTATTACGAATTTCAACTTATTTTTTCAGAATTTTACGTGTTTTCTCTATAGGCATTAGAGGCTAAACTCTTCTTTTCAGCCATGGGTTAATTCGAAGTGGATTTTCTTCATGTTTGTGAGATCTTAATGCTCTTTATCTTTGCTTTTTAATTTCTATTGCATTCATGCTTTTACTGCAACTTACTGGGAAACACCATCCTTAATGTATTCTTATTAGTTATTTGATTTACCAATTGATTAATTGATATAATGCATATAGCTAGTCAATGAGATTAAATCCGCAATTGTTTAGTTGAGTTGATGTAAGTAGCAATTGATATAACTTGATTGTGTCAAAGTTTTTGGGTTATATTAAGTAATTGCATGATCGATTTTAAATGAATTCTCGTAGTCTTTGTTGATTAGGGCAAGGTCTTTCTAGTGTTCATTGCGATTGACAAATTAAATCCTTCGTCGTACTTAGGGTTGTTTATTGGTTAGGGATTATTATTAGATTGTATCTTAATAATCCATTAATACGGAAAGATTGGTTGGAGCGACGTTCCCTTGAACTATAACTTGTCAGTAATATGAAATTATAAAGTTATCCTAGAATCAATGATCAAACATAAGAATTTCTTACTGAGAATTATACCTTTGGTTGTGTTCGTTTTCTATTGATTTGATTTTAGTTTACTGCTACATTTTTTTATTTTTATTTATTTTTGTTCAATTTAACCCCCTCCTTTTCTATTCTAGCACTTTGGAAATAAGCTTGACCAGTCTCTGTAGGATTGACCCTGCTCATAACATTTACAAATCTTTCAAGGTAGGTAATTTATTTTTGGTGGTTTCGAGACTCATCAAATTTTGGCACCATTGTCGGGGATTGGTGCCTAATGTTTTATTTCTTTAGTACTTTGATCATGAATTTTCTGACACTTGATGGGAAAATTTTTGGTATTTTTTATCAACAACATAATGAGCCTTTTTATTCAGTTTGGGATAGATTTAATCAACTTGTGATAGAATTTCCTTGTCATGGTTATTCAAAGAGTGAACTGAACTTACACTTTCTTAGGAGATTGAATAAACCAACTTTAAAGTGGGTACTTAATGGAGTTAGTTCCACGGGTAATGCAATATTGACTTTGAGTCCGGATGAACTAATATGTTTATTAAATGATATAGCTGACTTTGATTATAATGTTTGCATGAATCTTTATCACATCCCTTCACAAGACTTGTTTGAGTGTGGAAGACAGGAAAGGACGAAAATAGAAGAGCTGAAAAGTTTAATTCACCTTACGCAAGAGGAGAACAAGACTTTTCGGATGCAAAATCAAGTTCCTCTTGACATGGACAGATTTAAGTGTCAAGTTGATGGGATGAAGGTGGAGACCAATCTGAAAGTTATGTACAAGTCGACATGGATGAAAGTGAAGATGAAGCTGAATATGAAGTCCAAATTGACAAGGAAGAAAGTGAAGTTGAAGCTGAAGCAGAAGAAGTTGAAGGAGATGAAGATGAATCCGAACTAGAGTTGTCGAATGAGGAATCAAACCAAAAAGAAGAATGTGAATCGATGGTGAAACAAGAGATTGATGAACGTGCAATTCTAAATTCACCATATGAGGATCCCTTCTTGAAATCGACAACACCATCCTCATACTATTGTCTTAAGGAGCTTAATTTTAAATTTTCCCAAGCCAATTATTTTTAATTTAATGTTGTTGATTTTATGTGAAGGATACTTCCGAAACTCGCCAATCTTGAGGGAAATGTTCATAGAGATCCTGTTGTCGTATCATATGATACGCTATATGGAAGGACGCCATATTTTGACAGGGTTTTGCAACGTCTAGCTAAAGACGTAAAAATCTGATGCTCGCTGGGAAGCAGACTAGTTAGGCTTGCCTAAGCCTAACTCTATCTCTCTTGTTATGTTTCTATTTTATTTTATTTTATTTTTTTAGAGTCATCTTCCTCCTTGAGTTTGTGAAAATTTCTGGGTAAATTGATACTCTAGGGGTTGAAAAATGGTCCTTAATGGTTACTTATAATATTAGTGGTGGTAAAAATTTGGAAGAACCACGTATGTCTCTTAGCTGCTTTCTTTTTTGGGTAAAAAAAATTGGAGCTTCAATGTTAAAAAAGACATCTAATGGTTATTTGTTTTTAATTGTGGTAAAAATTTAAAAGAAGGGCTCCATTATCTCTTAATTTTTTAAGAGATAATGTCTTTTAAAGTTTTACTACATATATTTTTATTTTATTAATCCTTTCAATTAATTGCTTTTACAGAGGTGAAAATGTGAACAATTTGTTGCACTCCAATCTGCCACCTACTGCTCATAGCCGCCTAACCTTTATTAGCGCCACAACCTCTTTTGCAGCTATCACAGCCAGCAGCCGGACCCACCACCTCCTTCAGCCCAAAGCCACCGCCGTCCAACACCGTTAGCCCCCACCTCCTTCAATTCTACCAATGCTACCTTACCTCTCCTTATTATGACTTCATCACCGTCAGAAACCACCAGCACTGCCACCTTCTTCCACCTTCCCTTAGTAACCACCGTCCACTATGAATGAGTTACTAACCCTCCCTATTGTTTTAATTTTCAGTTTGAAGATTAAAGTCCCAAACCTCAAATCGTAATCTGTTCTAAACTTGAATGCTCAAATCCCCTTCTTGCGATTAACTCTGAAATCACTACCATCTCCACCCTATTCCCACTGCAATACACCTAAACGACCTTCAATCGCCTATCCTTCCACTTCACCGTCATCGTTCCTTCACCATTTGGAAAAAGGAGCTGTTGCCTCCTTAGGTTCCATCACAGCCGCATCAAATAGCAACTTCAGGTTGCTCAGGAGAGGAAGTTCATAAGCAATTTCGACACGAACAGGACAGTATTTCTATCTCTTTTGCACTTTTCTTTAAATGGTTTTTGTTGATGCTTGAGACTCTCCCATTGTGTTTGATTGTGATTTGTCCACATTCGGGAAAATGTGAGAAGTAAGTGTGGGGAGGTGTTCGATAATTGGGAGTGCTATATTTGTTGAATTTCTGTGCTTAATATGATTATATATTGCTGCCATTGTTTTATTTTTG
>JAOSBN010000148.1:42084-90835 GCA_027563595.1 Erythroxylum suave
ACATTATTTCCAATATAAACTATTGTTGAGCTACTAACTCGATATTCATAAAAAGGACAACTAAATTAATATCATACCTGAAGCAACAAAGATGGGGACTGAGGCAGCTCCAAGAACACAACATTTTGTGCTAAAGAGAAATCAAGTCCAACGCCCCCAGCAGTTACACCAATTATTGCAATCTCAATTCCAATATCCAAAAATTACAAACTTTATACCAATATAAAGATAAGAGAAGGGCTACAACTTTGGTGTAGATAGCTTAGCCTAATTCAGTCTACATCGATACAGTTTATTCAATAACAACAGGACATGATTTCTATCCCTGGCAGTGCTGCAGCCTAAGTCAAGACTCAATTCCATGCCAAATTTGAAAGTAATTTTACTTCTTCAAAAAAGTTGTTAAAATATGTCTCTAGTTTAATCTAAATTAAGAAACAACTCATTTATAAATCTACAAGTCAAGTTATAATTAGAAAACCGAAACATGTTCATGAAAATTCTCTAGTTCATAACATTCCAGCAGACTTTCACACTTTCATCCCATCAATCATTTTCAAATCAATTCAGATAGCTCTAAATTTTTATGGAGAGAAAGAAAAATGTCTTAGGAATCTATTGGTTTAAGTTTCAAGTCATTAAAAGGTTGGATGAAAAAGTTATAGCCAAAAGACTTTAAGCTATTTAGTAAAAATACTCTAATTCATAAACTCATACATGCAAGCCATCACCTTTCTCTCTCTTGATTAATAAAACATAGCTTCTTCTTCTTCTTCTCCTCAACCCAGTTTTTTTCTTCCAGATTCTGCTTCCTACACTTCACAGCTAATACATCTACTTCATAAACTATCTTTTCTACTTCCATCTCAATTAAACCCAACACAAATAAATCAAAATTCCAAAATTTATATATACATATCAAAAACTACACTGCTAACATATGCATATTCCATTTTTCTGCATCTTTCATTTTCTGTATCTTTCTTCCATCTTCATTCCATATTTTTCTGTCATTTTAATCCTTCTTAAAACACAACACCACATTACTTTATGTTCTCTTTAACTCTAGCCTCATTTAAATCTATCTCTAGCAATACCCAAGCATTATGCATATATAGTGAAAAACAGAGCATGTGTTCATCGACTGTTTTGCATGTATGTTTCTGCATGTCTGTTATCCAATAACAACCTCATTTCATTGTATAGCTTTCATTTTCATGCTTTTCCCTAAACTCTAAAACATCTCAAATGCAAGATCAAATTCAAACGCCACAAACACAACTTACTTGGTTTCAACAAAGTCTTTGGGTAGTGACGGTGTTTCAATTGCACAAAATCACAACTATTATTTCAGTGTTAAAACATGAAGAGAGTTTGGTGAGCAATGCTTTCGGTGAAGAATAAAACAAAATGAAGAATAAACTTAAGTTGGAGATAAGTTTCCTTCCTAAACATGTTACGTGTTTTACTACATCACCGACACATGTCACACATGCACATAGGCTATTTGTCGTCAACTTAATCAGTATACATGTCACAATATAATTGATCCATATTTCAATATTCAAGAAAAATTCTTAAAATTTACTAAAAATTTTGAAATAATACTAACAGTCTCCAAATAAATTTTTACCACAAATAATTCACAATTCATATCTTAAAACACATTAATTAGTCAATTATACCTGAAAATGTCAGTGAATGCATGAACATATTTTCTTTTGTATCAACAATAAATATTCACATGTGTGTGAATATACTATGATGCATGAGCATGAAATACACTACTAATTTCTCACTGTACTCTCAATTTACTATTTTGGGGTCTAGCTCCGAACATGGGATGTTACAATTAGCTCCTTATATCTTTTTATAAAATGAAGATATTAAAAAATTTTAATTATATCAACTAATATTTTGATCAAAATTTATCCTCACTCCTTGAATAATGTTTAGTTTTAATAATATATTGGACTAACAAATCTCTCTACATTATAGTTATCCCATCTTAACTATATGAATTACTAAACATCAATCATAAATCATTTTATAAACAATAATTCCTACATACTTTAAATTTTATAAAATTTCAAACGATTATGATTAGAAAATGTTGTGTATGGCTCATGTATACAAGCATGCAATTTTTAAGTGTTTTTAGAACAACTTAGGTATTTTTAAAAGAATGCGGACATTTCTTGAAAGTCTTTGAGTGAACATTACCTAAAGAACATTACCTATCACATGTCATATATTAAGTATGTTCTTATTAGGGATACAAATATGAAGACATGGTATATAATGTGGACACATTGATGTGATATAGGATTTTTTAAAGAAGTATACATAAGATATAATATAGGTCTATCAAAGCCTGTATCCATGATATTGAGTTATATGATTAGGGATTCATGTATGTTAGAATTCATGCTGAAGTGCAAATAAAGACCAAGAGTTGCACGACCTAGGATATGACCACATACTAAATTATATTCACAACAGGTTATCTTATTTAGACAGATTTTTTTAATATATATCAAACTTTGAAATGATTATAGAGCTTATTAATGTCATATTTTAATTTAGTTAAGTCTAATAAGGGATAACATGTTGAATTGTACCAAGTGGAGTTTATACATCAATATATATGTTTGAAACCTTGTTATATAAGGGAGAAAATATATACATTTCAAAGTTCATATTTAATTAAATAATGAAATTAGCTGCTTTTGACTCTCAAGGATGAAGACATACCAAAATTGATCAAACCTCATCGAAATCTTCTTATATCCTTCTTTATTTATTTCTTTCTTTTGTATTCTTGTTGTATATTATTTTTCAATAACTAATATCAAAGTATAGTTAAAGTGACAATGACTTTAGTTGTAAGGTTTGAAGTGAAAAAGTTCAACAAAATTGAGAATTTCAAATTATAAAAGTAGAGAGTGAAGGATTTGTTCAGGGATAGCAAAAAGAGCCTGACCCGATTTTGACCTAGGTTGACTGGGCCATGGGATGGTTTGTGGCCCAACCGTTTGTCAAAAATGACATCATTTTTTACCAATTTTTTTAAAAACAATATATGGCAGGCTAGGCTAGGAGCAGCCCGGGCCTGGGTTCGACTCATTGACATCTTTAGATTTGTTAGTGTAGCAAGGCATATTGAAGTGGTTGTAAAAAAAATAAGTTAGAAGATATAGATGTGCTTGACTAAGAAGAATTACATATGTGAATATTTGGAAGTGTACTACTATATATATCATACTAGGTCATGTACTAAATTATGGATATTAAATTCCTTGTAGAGATATGAAAGAAGCTAGAAGGACGATACATATCAAAATCTCTCATAAACAATTTATATATAAAGTAAGGACTAAACATTCTAAATATATAGGAGAGAATGGATCAAAAACAATATATCATTGCATTTAACCAAATAGTTAGTGATTTAATAAGGCTTAAGATGACTATTGTGGACCAGGTTAAAGCAATAATTCTTCTTTGTTCTTTACGTCTTTCTTATAAGTATATAGTTATCATGCTCATATTAGGTAAGGAGATAGTTGGTGAGCAAGACATACCTATTATGTTATTGCTTATAAACAATGACTATAAAACGTAGTGAAAGGTTATTTATGAGGGGAAACTAAGATAACAGGAGGAAGCGATGTAAGGATAAGTCATCTAAAAGGAGTTATAAATCTAAATCCAAAGGTAAAACAATAGTCTGATGCTATATGCGCAAGCAAAATTTGCAAATCAGGAGGGATTGTCCAAATAATAATGAGTATAATGAAGAAAAAAGTTGATGATTCAGTAAGCTCCACAAATCTAGTGCATTAAGGAGACTCAAATTATAGCGATGGATACGTGCTCTACTTTTTAACCATTCAACTTTAAGATTTATAGATTTTATATGTGCTCACATCATATGACACTAGAAAAGGATTAGTTTTTATTGATATAACTTAGGAAAGTTTGACATTTTCTAATTAGGAGATGATAAAGCTTATAAAATTATTCGAACAGGATAAGTCAAGATTAAGATATTTGATGGTATTATTGGGATGGTATGTGATGTTCGACATATACTAGATTTGAGGAAGAATATGACCTCTTTAGATACGTTACATGTGAATAGTTTTGACTATAACATTGATAAAAGACAACTTTAAAGTGATAAAAGGTGTGATAGATATGATAAAAAGGTCAAACTAGCAAGAAATATCCATGTATTGATATAGAGCACATTTGTAAGTGGAGAAGTTACATCAATATGATCAAAGGAAGATAGTATTGTATTATGACTCATACAACTAGATTATCATAGCGAGGGATGATATAACTATATAAAGGGAGCTAGATGGACTTTTACAAGTTTTGAATTTATAGTAAAAAGCCTAAGATAAAGTTTAAAGATTTAGTGTTTAAGGAACATTATATGTTAAGACAAGCATATGGAGAGAACATGAAGTCATTAAAATGCAGTACTAAGTCAAAGCAGTTACGAATAAAATTAGAACAACCTGGAACAAATGTTTAAAAGACTAGAAATTTTAGTTCAAAAAATAAAAAATAATGTCAGGAGACTATTGTTGGCATAATATAATCAAGGATAGAGTGAGACATGTCATCAAGCTACTAATTAGAAATAATTGGAATGACAAAATCTTGTATGCTTTATCTATTAGTTATTGAGATCTATCTATATTTTAGGGGACTATACATACGCAGAAGAATGTAAACGAACAGGTGATATGGTGGAAAATGTAAGGTTTCACAAGATTATAGAATTGAATGCATTTAATTAGATCTTATTAGAAAAAAGGATTACACTTTAGAGAATGCACCTGACATGTTAACAAATAGATTACCACGAAGAAGTTTAACTTGATTAATTTCTTGAGATATTAGATATAGCTATAACCTAACATATATAAACTTTATTCATTGAGGTAGAAATTAATATACATGACTCATATATACAAACATACAACCTTGAAAGCATTTCTTGAAGTGTGTTGATTGACTAAAGTATATTTGTCAAGTAGAGATTGTTATGTATAGCTCATATACATTAGTGTTCAATCTTAGAGTGTTTCTACAAGAACGAAGATGTTTCTTAAAAATCTTTAAATGAATATGACTTAACACACAATCGTTTGTCAGGGTATGTTCTTTTTTGGCACATGGAGGCCAAAACATGAGTTAGATTAAGGCTTATTAATATGGTGGAGACTTTTCTGGAGAAGTATACGACTATAGGAAACAAGCGTATCAACGTCCATATCCATGTCTAAACAAAGCCACTGACTACATGGGTATGTCAAAGTTTGTGTCCATGTACAAACAAAGATAGTGAGTTGCACAACTTATGATATGATAGTGTTCTAACCCATGTTCATGATTGACTATTTTATCTAAAAATGTATTTTCAAACTTTGAAAATATTATAAGACCTATTAAAGTTATGTTCGAACTAGATTCCATTTGATAAACTATAAGTTGTGTTGAGTTAACTAGATGGACTTTACATATTCATATATTTATTATAAACCTAATTATATGAGAAAGAAAATTTTGCCATCTCTAAGGGAGAGATTTAATTGAAGGCTAAAAGCTCAAATTAGGGTTTAACCTTTTTGAGTTTGATCATTTTTGGACATTAACTTCAAACCAAACTTCAAACCAGCTCATTTAAGTGATATAATTTCTCGAGTCTTCCCAATTAAATACTTTTTAGAGAAAATTAGTGCGTGTTTACATGTGTTATTACATTTAGTTCATTTAGTGTTTACATGCCACGTTAATAGACCTAATTTAGTATCGATGCCAAGTGGAATTTAAGAAAAAAATTAATGCATTTCTTTAAATTCTAACTTAAACAACAAAAAACACTTCCTTCTTTTTCTGAAACAGATGTTTGTTTTAAATAACCCTAAAATCATTGATGAATAGATGTTTCAGCCTCTTTTTCTTCCCTCGATTGTGCCTTCATTCCAATCCCTGGATGGACCAACGGTTGTGCCTCCTTTGTAGTGTGAGTGTGAGATCTCTCTTTTGGCGTTGGAGTTGAACGGGCGGTAAGGTTTGTGGAGATTTGAAACATACATGTGTTGTGATAAAGACTGAAGTAGGTAATGAGAGTGATTGTAGCATCACAGTCTCACAAGACACATACCCAACATCCTGAGTGATATCCGAGTATGTACCCAGCGAGGGTGGCATGCTAAAACAGTCAACAATCGAACTCATTACAAATTTTCTTTTTCAAATCAATGCATGCATATGCGGAAATCAATAATCAAATTAGGCCCATTCTTTTCTTTTGTAACATCAAAATCACATTTATTATTTTTCTCATTTACAAACCTTTTCACTTTAGAAAGTTATTACATACGGAAATATTCAATATACATTGTACAGAAATTGCGACATATATAATTTGAAACAAAAATAAGAAAACAAATATAGACGCAAACTGATCTCAACCTCTATCTCTTACTTGAATGCGGTAAATATACTCTCGTTAGCCTAACGAGTAACTCTTCTAAGCCTGAAAAAAATATTACAAATTTTGAGTGAGTTTTGCAAACTCAGTGAGTGACCATCTTCGATGGCTCACTCAATCACATACACGTACAGTTCATATAATCATATATCACTTTGTTTATAACATTCACATTCTCATTCAATTACAAGTTAACAGGATATTGCAATCATTCGAACATACATATTAAATGAATATGCAATGCACATGTGACTCACTTTCATTTATTTCTTTGTTGTGATCGAGTGCCTATAACTTTCCCATATCCATTGTGGATACCGGGCTCATTGATAACTGTCCTGTATCCGTTGGGGATACCGAGCTCATTTTACATAGTGAGCCTTTGACTCTTAATCACTTTCTGAGCTTTAAGCTCTTTTTCACATTCTGAGCTTTAAGCTCTTTTTCAGTGGCTACTCTGGTCACAACTGCCTTTATCTTTCATACATTCATGTAATGAAATGCTTCACATTCTTATATGATCAATCAGTCACTTTCACATATCATATTCACATTCATAATACATTTATCATCGAACCGTGGTCCGACATTTAATATAAATATTGAAAAACACTTTTTCAATCATATGCATATTCGCATGTTTCTTCATAATTTAACAATCAAGTTAGATATCACATATTTCATAAAATTCACATACAAGGAGCACTTCAATATCACATTCATGCATCAAAAGCATTGGACCTTCAGTGTCCGGAATCAACACAATCAAAGTCACATTCATAAGATAATTCAAAACATAATATGAACAGAGTAATCAATAAGTAAGATCATCTAGGTCGACTCATAGTACGCCCTAGATTAGAATCAACTTCCATGATCTAGAAATGTCTGAATGTGAACATTTATCTTGCATATCCAAATTATGAAATACATACGTTGCAAACATATTAATAATTGCACAATTATAAGTATACACACGTTGCAAACATATTAATAATTGCACAATTATAAGTATTCCTTTATGCACAAATGTATATGGAATGTATACAATGCATACTGAATGACAATCCCAGTTATCTTTCCCTTATTCTCATCACATTGTCAATCATATATGAAAACTCACGTAAGTATAATTTGTATTTAGGGTTTATACCTCAATAAAACTGTTAGAATTAAATTTCGTAACTCAATTGTTCATTTCAGAATTTTCCAAAAACATACTTTCGGGTCTACTGTTCTTGATCATTCAGAAAATGAAAATGAAGTAATTTGGCAATACTTTCTTCTAGAAAATTATTCTTCTATCTCTTAAGTTTCTAATGTCACCAAGATCATTCAATTAGGTTTAGTAATCTGAAAGTTATACCCCAAACATTTTTGGACTATTCTTATACTAGAACAATGCCTTGAACTCAACTTCCATCCAAAAATTGAAATTCTTAGAGACTGAATTAAAATTCAATTTCTTCAGACAATTTGTAGCCCTATGTCTCTAGTTGACTCCAACTCAAAAATCATTACATTTGGATAATTACAGTACAAGATATTGTCAAAATACCGAAGTATGTTTAAGCCATATAGGAAAGTTAGCCGCGGCAAGCTTTTCTCGAGAGGAAATTCCTCGCGAAATCCTGCAAGTTGGCTGTGGCGAACCAAAGAGTTGGCCATGGCAAACTTTCATAGAAAGTAACAAACAAGACTATCTTCCAATTTTTTTGGGGATTCTACAAACCCAACATCTTGTACCTAACACATCTTGTACAAAGATCACCCTTTTCTACTTCATTTACTCTTCATTCTCAACTCCATTTCAACTCCATATCATTCACAAACAATTCATGATATATATATATATATATCTAAAATCATTAACCAAAAACATAGCATATACATTTACATAGGCTTTTTATCATCTACGACACAAATAAAAACTCACATAATCAAGTCATCAATCTTACATTTCTTATCATTTTAGTTTCATTTAACAATATCCATAAAGATTAACAAGCTACTTACATGATGTAGCTCCAAAATCTTCCAATTCTCTCTCAACCCAAGCTTCACACACAACCCATGATCATCATCTTGTAGGTTGGAAGGTTTGGGTTTTCTTATGGAACTGAAGAAGATGACATGGTAGGAGTAGCAGGTAAAAGATGAGGGAGATAGGTTCAAAGTTGGTGAAGGTTGGCAACAAAATTCATAAAGAAGTGAAGAAGCTTGAAGAAAGTGGAGAAGTCACGTAGAAGGGAAGAAAGCAAGAGTAAAACAAATAAACTTAGTCTTTCAAGTAAGATCATCGTAAGTTTAAAGGCATGGTTTGGCAAGTGACACTTGTCACTTGCCACATGTCCAATTCTTATAGCTTTGAACTAGGTCCTTTCATTTAACTAGTCCAATCAAATCCAATTTCTACTCCAATTGTCTCACTTTTTTTTCAATGACAATTATCAATAAATCTTATAGTCATTTATCAAAATTTCCATTTCCATTTTATAGTTACTTCTACTATCATTTATCATTTGTCTTACTACTTGGCATTTTTCCTAGTCCAAAAATTACCCAAATTTTTAGAAATTTTACTTAAATTCACCAAAAAATCTAAATCTCTAAATGCGCTCTCCAAATCAGTTTTCAACATATAAAAATCACAATTCTCAACATAATCACATTTATAAACAATTATACCCAAAATATGTCAATGAATGCATGAACAATTCATTTTAATGTGTGTAATAATCAAATTCACATGTATGTATGGTAACATTATGCATGAGCATGGAATGCATTTTCTAATCTCTCATTGCTATTTTTTTAATTACACAATCTAGGGTTCTAACCCTTAGTATAGAAACGGAATGTTACAGTGATAGTCCCTTTTAATTGTTGTATATAAATTTATGATGTTTTAATAGCCACTTTATTCCGTTCCCCTAACAATGTTACATTTAGATAAATTATTTTATCTTTTTTGAATGAGTTTGATTATTGGGTTGGATAACGTGTTGACGATAATTATTTTAATGAAAATTTCTATTATTGGATATAGGATATGATCAAGTTTTCTGTTTCCCATGTAGTTGACATTGTATGTAGGATATGATTTCTGTCACTTGGTTTGGCTTCGTTGGTAGTTATCTATGTTTTGATATTATCTAGGCGCTAGGTTCAAGATAAAGTATGACATTCATGGAAGAGATGCAGATTATTAGGAGCAAACAAATTAACTTTTATAGACATCATTTAGCTATCAATGGGTGCACAATCAACATTACAGCATTGTCCTGTAATACTTAAAAATGAGCTCAATTAGTAGTTCTTCAAGGTAATGAGGTTGATTAAAGGATTCAATTTAGTTGTGATTTTGTGTTGGGTTGGCATTTTTAAAATTTTCAACTTTGGTTGTAGAGGGACGCATTCTAAGCTTGATATGAGGTCATACAAGCTAATTTCTTCAACTTACCCAGTTGAATGAAAATATGACGGAGAGGCTAAATATTGTTACTATAACTTGAAAGCACTTAGATAGGCTTTATGAACTAATGAAAATCCAAGAAGAAGGTTTTATGGCAGTCGTCTCTTTTCGATAGTTTGGTACATTTTGAAGTTGTTTTAGCTAACTATGTTCGTATATTTCATTAATGAAATTTTTTTTATGTTAGAGTGAAAATGTTTGTGGATTTCATGAATGACATGATCAAAGATTTTGCCCAAGAGCGAGATAGATTATTCTAGAGCTAAAAAACAAAGAGAAGAAGTTATATTGTCAAAATAATATGTTGAAGGCGAAAGTGACAAAGTTAAGACAGAATGCAGTAGATGTTTAGCAAGTTGCAAGGATTATAGAAAAGTTGAAGTTGAAGAATGAGTTAGTTGCCACGAGGACTAGTTATGAAACACAATCAACAAAGTGTTGGAAATGGTTTGCTTGTTTAAGTTTGTGTTTAGTATTGTTGCTTATGTTTGTTAGTCTAAGTAGTGAAGGTAAAAAAGGCAATAGTTATACCTTTAAAGCCTTAAATGGTTTGATGTACTAGAACAATCTGTAAATGTTCTTCACCTAACGTTGGAAAGTGCAAAGTGTTAGACGTCTTAACATCTGTTGCATTATTAATTTGATGTTCTTGCCTAAATAGGTTTGATGTTTTATGTATTAGCCTAAACATATTTGATGTACTAGTTTAAAGATGTTTGATGTTTCAACATTTGGTAAGGAAGATTAGTGACAAAATAGGATGTTTAATCAATGGAGATGGAGTATTCATTAATTGTCAAAAAGAGTTAAAAGACACAGCAATTGACTACTCTAAAAGTTGTTATCCGTATTTTGGCCCGATTATCTAAAACATAATTAAAAAAAACAAAATTTGAAAATTTACACAAATTTTGTTTTTTTTTTCATTTTAATTTTAATTTTAATTAAAAAGTTAAAAATAAAAATTAAAAAACAAATTAAAATTTGTCACAACGTGACTTAAAAAGAGTTCAAAGATGCAGCAATTGACTACTCTAAAAGTTGTTATCCGTATTTTGGCCCGATTAGCTAAAACATAATTAAAAAAACAAAATTTGAAAAATTTACACAAATTTTGTTTTTTTATCATTTTAATTTTAATTTTAATTAAAAAGTTAAAAATTTAAATTAAAAAAAAAATTAAAATTTGTCACAACATGACTCAACACAATTTTTTTCTTTTTAATTTTAATTTTTTATCAAATTAATAATAACATAATTATGGTAATAATTAAAATTAAATTTTAATTTAATTTTTAATTAAAGTAATAATAGTAAAATTAAAATTAAAATAAAAAAGCAAAAAAAATCACACTTATACATGAGTGGACTTAAAATTTTTAAGTAGCCCTACGATGGAACTGTACGATCGTGCAAGGCAAATTTTTAAAACAATCCTACCACGGATAAAAATTAGCACGATCGTGCAAGGCTAGTTTATTATTACATGTTATATTATTTAATATATTTATAAAATTAATTTTTATAAAATTAAATATCTAAAATTTAAATTCTTATTAAAATATTCAAAGCAATATTAAACTATAAAACTCAAGTCGTTATAATTTTTTTAAGTAATACCCTTATAAGTCATTTTACACATAAACAGCTAATACTAAACAGCTAATTTTACCAAACATCTCTAACAACAGCTAGTGTAATCTGGTGGTCAAATCAACTGATTGGGTTAGATGATTTAACCTAATCAGCTTATTTTTAAAAAGCTCAGGAGGAGTAGCTGAACCCAACCAGCTGGTCAAATGACAGAAGATACATTTCAATCCCAAATGTTAGTCACGGTATTTATTTTAAAATTTTTATTTAAAAAATTAAAATTAAAATTAAAATTAAAATAATAGAAAAACAAAATTGAAAATTTTACACAAATTTTGTTTTGATATTTTTATCATTTTAATTTTAATTTTATTTAAATATTTAAAATAAAAATAAAAACAAATTAAAATTAAAATTTGTCACGGGTGTGAGTTAAGTGTCATGCCCGTGACACAAATTTTTTTAATTTTAATTGTTTATCAAATTAATAATAACATAATTTAAATTTAAATTTAATTTAAATTTAATTTTTAATTTTTATTAAAGTAATAATGAAGAGACAAAGAAATGTACATAGACTTTAACACATGTTGTACCAGAAATCAGTTGTCAACAAAAATGATAAAACCTAAAAGAAATGCAATGCACACTGATTGGAAAATAAAGGAAACCATCCTTACTTGGACTTTAAGCATTCCCTGAAAAATACAAAATATTGCAGACAATTTTGACAATTCCAACCAAGCTTCCATCACCCTTGATAACCCATTCATGATGTTCAACTAAAAGAAAAAAACGTACAAGAAATGAAATTGAAATTGAAATTGGAAGTCATTGTATTCATTGCTTAATAAAATTAATCCCAACAACATCCTTACAATCTATTGTTGTTCTGTTCACAAATATAACAACCCTTACACAGTTCACTAATAATTAAATGTTAAGTTTACATTTTTCGCTTTCCCTTTGAAGATGCAGTTTGGCTTTATTGGCTTGGATTCACATGCGCAGTAACAACTTCCTTCTCAATTGTTGATTTCTGCCTAAGGTTTAGTAGTCTCTGACTTCTCCTTCCAGGATGTAGATAAAATGCAAATGTTTGTTAAGTTGTTAATTAATATTAAGTAAGAATGCAAAAATTTTACAATTACATTTAATATTTTCAACCCTATGGTTTCGTTTGTGTATACCCCCATCCCTTCCATCAGTTTCTTGATATTCCTATTTGCTTCTTATTGAAGAGAAGAGTATGTGACAGGCCTTTTCCTTTTAATTTTTGCTTGAGAATTTGGATTATATCTTTCAGCTGCCAACATCTTCAATCTGCTTCCATCATTTGCAACACCATAACCAGGCCCTCTTCTCCCTTTGGTTTGGTTCTTAGTGGTGGCCTTTGAAGATGTACAAATATTTGTTGTTATTTGTGAAATACCTCTAGGTGTTGGGAGAACAACTGAGGCTGTTGCATTTACACTCTCACTTACATGAGCAGTACTTGAGGTGTTGGCAGTACCTGAAGCAGTTGTGGCACCAGCAGATACAGACATAGCAGTAGAGGCAGAGGCATAGGCAGAAGCAGATGCTTTTGCTCTTCTTTTAATTTTTTTCCCCTTTCAGTGTTGGATATAGGTTTAGAGGCACTTATTGGATTGTAAGTGTTAGTTTCAATTATGGATATGTTTTTGGGAGTTGATGGTGAGTTTGTTGTGTGTTGCTCCATATAGAACTTAGTTGACTGGTTTGGGGTCTGGAACTTGAAACTGGGCTGGAACCTGCCATTCATAACAGTGATAACATAATAAAAAAAACCTAGAAGATTATCACTACTACGGAAAAGAAAAGAATCTTAGCTGTACCATAAAAGACAAAACAACTTAGAAATTATCTCTCAACCCTTCCAGGGACAACCTCTTTTTTTGTGTCCTTATGGTAGTAGCTACATGTAATGATCATGCCCCTCATAGACACGTGGTTAACAATTTATTTTTTGTTTACTTTTGTATTCTTTTTAAGTTAATCAATGCCTTTTTTTCTAGTTGTTTTGGGTCTAACAGACCCTTGTTTGAATTCTGGTAGCCTAATAATTTCTTCATTGCTAATAGGTCAGTCCTTCATAATAGGCATCGGTTGAATTGCCTTCCCATATGCTTTCACATATTCAGTCTTCCATAACCAACTAAAAGTGTACTCTTAAATATTAACCCTATTGTCTTTATAACACATATGACATGCGCGCAAGGAATGCCAGAGACGGTATATCTCCTACATGAATATTTTTTATTATGAAGCCTCACCACATATCTGTTCTGTCCATGATCAATCTCATACCCTTCTTCTTTATTATGATGTACTGAACAATGTTGAGCAATCATGACACTCTTCTCAATTGCTTCCCATATTCTTGACCCTAAATTACCCTTTCACTTGGCAACCTCTTTCCTTCTTCTCACAATACTTTTCAACAATTCTCTTCTAAGATGCTCAAATAACCCTGAAACTGACATTTTCTTTGCATCAACCAAAGTCTTATTGAAGGCCTCGTATAAGTTATTGTCAAGCAACTCAATCATGGAATCTTCCCTCTGGAAAGCCCGTCACCATTGTTGAACTGGTGCTTAACTCTCAATATCTTCTATTGCCTTTTGGTTCTTAACTTTAAGCTTATCCAAATTTTCCTCATATTCCCTTACTGTGAAGGATTTTCTAATTTTCCAAAAGTGCTCCTTCATCTCTTCCCCTTTATGTCCTCTTCCATGCCAATTGACGTAAACCTGTCTAGCACAAAACCTGTGCTCAGCATCTGGACACAAATCGGCAATGGCTCTATCAAGTCCATACAATAGAAAACATAACCATTTGAATAAGCATATGGATGACACTCTACATATATCATATCAATTACACTATCAACAAAAGTAAAAACAAGATTGATGTGAAACTTGTATCTTTTATTGGTCAGTCATCATAGTCCAACCAATTCTGGAGCCCAAATGAGGTAACTCTTTTTTCAGCCTTTCAATGAACCACTTCCATGCTATTGCCGACTCAACTTCAACCATAATCCAAGTAATAGGAAACATTTGATTGTTTCTATCTCTTCCTATAGCACATAGAGGTTCAGTTTTAGTTTTCAGCCAACATCCATCTAGGTTAAGAAAATGCCCGCATCCATGACTAAACTCATGCTTAATAGCTTCTAAACATATGTACATTCTTTTAAATATAGGTGAAGATGATGGAATTGGTCGAGACACTGTCAATGTAACATTGCTTCCTAGGTTAGTCTACCTAATCACTTCAGCACAAGACCAAAGCTGCCCAAACTCTTCTTCAATGTTGATCACAACA
Source organism: Erythroxylum suave (assembly GCA_027563595.1). Taxonomy (NCBI): domain Eukaryota; kingdom Viridiplantae; phylum Streptophyta; class Magnoliopsida; order Malpighiales; family Erythroxylaceae; genus Erythroxylum; species Erythroxylum suave. Next base: position 57,015 of record JAOSBN010000148.1, read on the forward strand.
CTGCCTACTATTTTTTCTTTGATCTTCTCACCATCCTCATGTACACTTCAACACCTAACAATCCTCAATGTAAAATTTTATATCATCATTCTTCATAAATGACTCCCTTGTAAGCTTATCTTTCAACAAGTCAAATAAGATGCTAGTGTTCATCTTAGGATTTGTATATACCCTATCACAGTCATGATTGTTCATAAATTTCCTAACTTAAAATGACTGCAACTTCCTATCAAATGCTACATATACATACCAAGGGCAGTTCTCAGTCCTACATTTACCGTAGACAAAGTTAGGCGTATTTTTGGTAAACATGACAACCCTTTTTGTTTTAATGGACAACAAAATCATTGCACGCTTAAATTGTAAATGATTAAGAAAAATCATCCCTAGTTTAATGTAAGGCTCAGCTGCATTTTCATCATAAACAAAGTATTTTCTTTTCGTCCTAATAGCATCGTTTTCCATATCATCTACTTCACTAAAAAGTTCTTCATATTCATCACTGTCATAATATTTAGAAAAAACTACCTCATCTTCATCATTTACGGTCACTTGCATCAGCTTCACGTGGTCCATTATCTTCATCCAGACCATTACTTCATCTCCTTGCTCTAAATCCTCTTTAACATCTTTATCTAGACTATTGCCTTCATCTTGTTTCTCTAAATCCTCTTCAACATCTTCATTTGGACCATTAGTTTCATCTCCTTGCTCTAAATCATCTTCAACATCTTCATCTGGACCATTACTTTCATCTCCTTGCTCTAAATCCTTTTCATCCTCTTCAACCTCCATATTTGTATCATCTTCACTCTCCATATCTGCATCATTTTCATCCTCCACATTTGGCACATTGTCTACATTACCTCCAACTACATTATTAACATTCGATCACCATTATCTTCAACTACATTACCCTCATTAACCTTATTACAATTATCCTCAATCACTTTAACAGGGGTATCCACACCATGTTCAATATAAATATCAATATCACGTGTACCCATCATCTGACTAACCATATCTAACACATAGCATCATCTTGTACAACTCTCAAACCATTACATAGTTCAGAAACAAGCATAAGATAAAATATCTTCTTCACATTATTATACCCATTTCTTTTACATACATTAACCAGTTCAAAATAGCTCAATAAGTCAGGATCAAATTCAGTTTCATCCACGAAACCACCCTTATACGTAACACTATCACCCACATTAACAAAACATTGATCAAATGTCATTATATCAAATTGAAAAAACCAACTCCAGGAAAACGAAAACACTCAATCATAATGTTGAAAGGAAACACTGAAGAGAAAGTTAAAAATGCAAGCCTAGCACAGCACATGATGCTTAACATATTTATAACAATTCCATCAACCAACTTACTAAGTTCTAATGGTTTATTATGGCTCAATGTTTAAATGCAATCCTTATTCAATTCAATTATTACATCAACTTTAAGTTACTAGTAATTAGAGTCTTTCATATTTAAGTTATTACCAGAATAACAAAATTAGAACTTTATGTTATCATCAATGATAGTCAGAGTATTGCAAACAATAACAAAAAAATAATACATCAGTTGCAATTAAACAAATACACACTCATACAACAAATACTCCCACTAGTAAAGTAAAAAGGATATAGGAGGGCAACGGAATTAAAAACATCAAATTAAGATTTTTTGGACCAAATGATTTTCTATTATGCTCTGATTGGTAGGAAAGATGAATTTTTCTACCAATCAGAGCACAAAAGAAAACCAGTTGGTTCTAGTAGCTACTTATTCTCCAACTGACCATCTTTGGTAGAAGATAAAAACTAATACCAGTTTGCTTCTGCCCATCTCATTCATATTATCTTCCTCAAATTACGCTAACCTCAGACTTCTCTAACCTCAGACTTCTTTTTACCACTTCAACCACTTCTCTAACCTCAGACCTTGTCGAATCAAATGTTTACCGCTCTTAAGTATAATGGCTAATACTTTAATTGTAGGACTTATCTTAGTTTCAAGAGATGATGCGTGAACTAAGCAAGCTACCCCTTCAATGAAGAGTGGAGCGCGGATCGAAGGATGGTGAAAATGCGTTAGAGAGGGGAGTGACAATGGGATTTAGGGTTTTCTATAAATTTTTTGTTTCTCTGTTTTTATTTTATGAAATTTACAGAATTAACGAAAATTTACAAAATTTCATGTTAAACTTTAAAAACTTTTGCTCTTTTATAAGTGGTATTTTTTAAGGGTAATAGTGCCACATTGTTTAATGTAACGACACCTTTAAACACGCCCTAATTTTTATCCAAAAAAGTCTTTAATTGAACATACTCATAAAATTATAGCCCTTAAATGAGCTACTTTGAAATTAATATGCCAAAATGATTAAACTCAAAAAGATTAAGCCCCAATTTGAGCTTTTAGCATTTAATTGAAAAGTAAAATTAGTCATTTTTTACTTTTGAAAATGTAAGCACATTAAAATTAACCAAACCATGTCTTAAAAAAATTTTGTATGCTTATTTCTTTCTTTCTTTCTTTTGTATTTTTGCTACACACTATTTCTCAATAAAAACAATTCACCTCACTCACTTAGGTAATTACATAACATCCTTTTGTTTTGGTTTCCTCTTGTAAAATAAAGAAAAAAAAGTGAATAGAATCATTCTGATTAAAAAAAGGTGAAAAATCTTATTTTTCTACTAGCCTTGACATTTTTATTTGTTGGTTGTTGACGAAATCAATAGCTCTTTCTTCGCGCATAGTGCAACAACAACAATATTCAATAAAAGTTCCACTAAAACACGGGCGAGGGGCTATTCCTTCATATGTATACTATAATTTGAGTTTTGTTTGTGTGTATTGAAAGAATTTTAAAGACAAATTGGTCCCTTAACTATATATTTAGCTGACAAATTAGATCCAATGGGATACTAATTAACTCACGCATTTTATTGAACCCGCGTTGGAGCCTCATTAGAGGCCCGCTGTTTGGCCTTATCTAAGTAAAATAGTTGTCTTTCTTCACGTTCACACGCAAGACATCTAGTTAATTGTCAGTGATTGACTTTGCGACGTTGAATGAATTTCATTGGTTAAGACAAACAGAAAATTGATGTCAGTGTCGACTTAATCTTATGCGAATATCGAGAGTTGGGGAAACAATTCTTCTAGTCGGGATAATAGGAACAAAAAGGTTAAATAATTATTGCCTGACAACTGATCATGACTGTACGTATACGGCCGTTCAAAAGATGCCCTTTGAGCAAAATTATTATATATACTTACTATTCTGCTCTGACTCTATATTTCAGTTTCTGATTCAAGCAACGAAAATTCCAGTGAACTTTAAACCGAAGCCAAGAATTGGCCATTGAGAATACTGTTTGTTGAATAAAAACTTCAGTTAGTGCTCAGAATCTGGCTCCTCAGATACATCCACGACCAAAAAATGCCAATTCCTTAATATCCCTGTAGTCAAATAAGGGATACATATAAAGGCAGACAACTGGAAAGTATGTGCTGAAGAAGCACCTTTATTAGTAAAGAAGTTTTATAACCGAAAAAGAAAAAGGAAAACAATAGTTGCATTCTGGACTAGTGGACAGAGGCTTGTTTTCCTTTTTCTGCTATTCTATATGTCATCTTTGGTGACTTGTAGGAAAATTTCTTACCAAATCATCATTTTAACCCAAACTCTTGAGTTAACTCATGGACTAAAGGGGTTAAATAAATGTCCCGTCACGATACAATTCTAGGGGGGGAATATTTGCAGAACTGCAGGACTTTATCATATGCTGACAAGTGAATGGCAATGACTTGATTGGCCATATCTGCAACTTTTGTATTTTCACCATTAAATGGACTGTTCTCTTTTCAGTTTTTATCCCTTGAACAGGAAGTTTCTTGCTTTATAGAGTGTTTCTTAAGATAATGTTGTGTCTCAAAGAAGCTGCAAAGAAGTTGGCAAACCATACGGCCCTTATTAGATTAGGGGCCACAATCTCTGTGTACGGAGCAACTCTCAGTTCAATAAGAACTATTTCACGTCTTGCCCATATACATTTACACGCTTGCACACATGTGTGGAATTTATGTGTGGCGCGTGCGCTACCATAAACAGGTGAGCTTTATTAGGGGGTTGGGCATCGGAAAGAGGAGTTGATAGCTCCTTGAGTCTTGCAACTGAAGGAAAGCAAAACTTATTGCTGATGTTGTTTTTGATATGTTTAAGTGAAAAGACAGCCAATTAAGTAGTAACGTTTTGAAAATTAAAGTGATAAAGCTGTTCTGAAAATAATTATTAATTATCTCTTGAATTGATGACAACAATTGTTAAATCGCTCAGCTTGATGGGAAAAAAGGTTGACAACAAAAGCTATCTTTTAATTTCCCTGTACTTTTGTTTGCAGTAATTGAGATATTTGGATAAGCTGTTGGAGCTCTAGGCAAGATGTGAAAGATACCTCCTTTTACTTCATTACTAGTGAAACATGAAAAACCCACATTAAATCTCTTGTATTATGAGCAAAATATGTTTCTTTGCCGTGGATTTGTCAATGACAGAGCTGCAAAAGTGTGACAATGATGCATATCCATGAGGTAAAAGAAGACGAGGATTGAAACACGCCTTATTCTGCAAATCTGCCCTAAGCCCACAAGTCGAAAGCTAACAAGAAAAGATATTCTCCGCCCAATTATATTTCAGAACTAGAGAGAATTGGAGAAATGAGTTTCGTATCAGACCTATATACAATAGAAAAATCTGTTGCACAAACCTGTAATTGAAGAAAAGAGCATTTGTTCAAGCTTCTTCATTTTCTTTTCGTAATCGGATGGCCTCCTCTAGCCAAATGAAAGCTAAATATGTCCATAGGCTGCTGTGAGTCTCTGGATATCCTTAGCAGCAATACCAGAATTTTGCAAGGGTTCTTGTTGCTGCAGATTATGAGGCCACATAGCAGTTGAATTTCCAGTCAGGAAATGTGCTTCTGATTTTATCTCATTGAATAAAGATTGAGGATTATGATTCTGTAAAGCAGCGGTCATTAACAATGGATTTTGAAGGTATTCTGGCCATTTGATGTCCTCCTGTTGACTTTCCATTAGATGGTTTTGCACCTCCTTATCTGTGGAGTTGCAGTCCCCCAATCCCCAAGAAAAAATGGTATTTTCGAAGAAAGTGTTGCTGCTTTGCAGCTCACCACTATTAGTACTTCCACTACTGCCGTTAACATTATTGGCTGGAGCTTCCCAGAACCGAGAACTGCTGATTACTAATGATGGTACGGAAGGGTTTTCAGAAAAAAGAGTAACCGACGGCTTGTAGCCCGTAGAAGTACAAAGAAATGAACTTGTTGTTGACGGAAGAATGGTGGATATTACACTGGAAGAGAATTCAGAATTCATGTCAAAACTTTTGCTTGTTTGTGGAAAACACAGAGAGGGGATTGTGTTTGTTGTGAGTTTAGCACTGGACACTTGCTGTAAAGGGAAATGTCCGACCAATTCCGAAGGTTGACAATTCATTTTAGTAGTTTCATGGAAGGAGTTTCCAAACCTGTCCAAGAAAAACTCTTTGTTGCTGATAGGTGTCATTAAACTGTTGTTGCTACTCCGGTTAATGGTATTACTATCACAAGTGCTTATGGTCTTGGAGCTAGGAGAACCTTCCTCATGCACTCCATAGCCCTGTGGAGAAATTGAAGCTGGTCTGCTCTCTTGTAAATTTGCACCTTGCATAGAGCAATCGACTTTGAGGAGATTGAGCTCACTTGAAGCCCCAGAGATTTTGTCCTGACTGGTCTTGGCAGGTTGGTTCTTGACTTCTCCAATTTCAACCTCTGAGAGTGGTTTGTGAGTAACAGGGTCAATGCCTTTCTGCCTAAGTTTTTTCTTCAAGCAAGAGTTCCACAAATTCTTTATCTCATTGTCTGTCCTACCAGGCAATTGTGCTGCAATTTGAGACCACCTGCGTAATCGTATAAAAGAAAACTTTGTTTTTTAATAATAAAGAATGAGAAATCCAAAGCAACCGCCTGCCTTATTAATCAAGAGAACAGTACCTGTTTCCCAACACAGCATGAAGCTCAATGATGAGGTTCTCTTCCTGTTGTGAGAATGAACCTCTCTTCAAATCAGGCCTCAGGTAGTTAATCCACCTCAATCTACAGCTCTTTCCGCACCTTTGCAAACCTGCAAAACTTAGTCGATCATTATCAGGAAACATACTCTGTTACTGAACAAAATTGAGGAACAAATATGAGGTTTCAATCATACCAGCTTGTTTGGGGACAGAGCTCCAACAACCATGACCATACTTGGTAATATGCCTCAAAAGTTTCTCATCTTCTTCTGGTGACCACAGTCCTTTCCTTAACTTCTGCTTGTAGCAGCAAGAGTGCCTCCCCATTTCAAGCAAAACCCAACTGCAATGAGGGACGAAGAAACCTTCCGAAGGCAGCAAAGTCTTTAGTTAAATCCTAGGCCTAGTGTCAGCAACTAGAACAGGTGGCCTAATCAGGAAAAGGAATTTTCGTTAGAAGAATGCTTTCCTTTGGTTGAGAAGATGTAAGAAGAAAGCAGGAGGGGGGCAGAGAGAGAGAGAGAGAGAGTTAAAAGAAAGCTGACAATTGACAAATGAAGTAGAAGCCGAGGAAGAGAGTTGAAATAATATAAGAGGCAGCCTCCAACAAAGCCCGGTCACAGTCAATAAGGTGTTAAAGGTCACTCTACTTCTTCTCTATCTCCATTTTTCTTTTCCATTTTAGCCAAAAGCTTCTTTTTACTTTCTCTCAGCTGACAATGTGAGGAGATGCATAGACACAGATGCAAACGTCTCGTCAAAGGGAAGAGAATTAATGGCTTTGCAACAATGCAACCACAGTTTTTTTTTTTTTTCCTTAGTACTATGCAAGCAATTGATGTTAAGCCACACGTTTTTCTTCGTTTTAAAACACAAATTTGTGATTTACAATAAAATCATAATTTAAAACTATCATAATCAATTATAAATAAAATTTAAAATTTAGCAAATTATTAATTTATGATATGAATGAGACCACAAAATTATATTATATTTTCAAAAGAATTATTAATTTATGGACATTATTAACTCAAGTTAAGAAAATAAAAAAATTATATTAATTTATTGAGTATTAAATTATAGAGATTTTTATTGTATTTGTTTTACTGCTTTAAGTACACTTAAGAGCAAGACGTACAAGCATATGGATTCGTGGAGTTCACTGACGTTCTAAGTACACAACAGGCTAACAAAGAATATCAATCCCAGATTCTATTGCATGTCTAAAACGACCATAAAATGAAGAGAAACTTAAAAGCAAAGATAAAAATCTGACGATGTACTTTGGATCCACTAACAAGAAGGAGTTGGCTTAAGAAAATTGCCAAAGACACTCCAAAATTCCTGAGCTTAGGAGCGTGAAAGATAAAAGTAGATGCTCCTAATCACTAGTTAACGATTTGTAACTCTTTTAGGCAATTCCTTCCAAGTCATGATCACTTCAGAAAAAATCACTACGTGGAAAGAAATAAATAGTTTTGATCATATTCTCTATAAATAAGATGGTGTCTTTCTCATTTCTGACAAACTCCACTAGGTGTTGCTAATTCCCTCACCCACCTACGTTTTTCCATTTCACAAATAACAGTTCTTAATTTTTGCCATTTTCAGCTTCGTGTAAATTGCAGATGATAGATTCCTTGTGCGCACAGCTAATACTAAAACCTCCAGGTGTAATGCTTACCCACCTCTATATATATTACATTGAAGGTGACTACGTAGTTGCACTCTTATCACTTCAATGAAGATTCACTACCAACTTAGATTTCATCTCTGTCACAAACACAATTCCATCTTTAGTTATATTTCTGGCGTTTCTCACGTGTTCATATGTATTCACCACAACCTGTTTTCTGTCAACTATTAATAAAGAGGCTCATGAGGTTCAAGTGATTGTAAAGTAATATGAATTTTTTAGTTTAAATCATTAACTAGATATTTCGGTCTAATTTTAATGTTGTTGACTGTTAATAAATATAATTTATATTTTAAAGAAAAAGATATGATATCATACTAGTGAACTTAGTCAATAACTATTTTACTTCACGGCTTGATCCTCCATTGAATGATCAACTTCAAAGAGCCACATCTTGAATCCGGGTAAGTTTCAAGTCGAAACACGCCACACCGTCAAGCTTACTAACTTCATGTTAACAGTCTCATTGGCAGGCATTGTCTTAATGAATTTTCCATTCATTAAGATAACTAGGAAACCTTATTCAAAGTTATATAGTCTATAAAATGTAAAGACTTGGTGTTGGGTTGTAAGAATTCTCTTTTTGATAATTTTCATATACTAAATAAATAATAATAAACATTCAACCAAAAGTGTCTACTTCTTTATCAAAATCTAGAATCGTTTGACACAGCTACAGAAACTACTTCGTATGTGTCTGAATACGACAAGAAAACTAGTTTCTATAATGTCAGTACGACCTTGGCCATTAAAATAACTATAGTCTATAGATGGGATTCTGCGTTGAGATTAAATTTATTTTCTCTCAATGATTGGGAACGGTACAGCAGCATGATAGTTCATATAATTCCCTAGCATGGAATATTAAATTGCATTAGGGGAGTATTAAATTGCATTAGGGGAGTATTGAATTGCATTAGGGGAGTATTAAGCACAGATGGAAACTAACGTTTGCTCCATATGGACCACCTCACCGTTAAGACTTATTAAATTAGAGAGTTTGGAAAGAATAATTTTTTGGAAGCCTTATGGGGCCCCTTGGCCAAAATTCCAGACAAGCTTTTAAGGAATTAAGAAATATTGTGAAGTGAGTTTGTCAAACAGTGAAAAAAGTAATAACAAATGTTGAAAAAAGTAATAACAAAGCAGTTAAAATAAGCTTGAGAAAATGATAATAAGCGTCAATTCCAATACATCAATTACTTTATTACAGTTACTCTATTACAACTCTGTTCTATTAAATCTTATCTATATTTTTATGTAGGATCTATAAAAATGTGTAAATAAGATTTAACAGAACGTGATAAGAATACCTTAATCAAACAAGAGATCTGATCCTTAATTCCAATACCTTAACGTGATAGGAATACCTTAATCAAACAAGAGATCTGATCCTTAATTCCAATACCTTAATTATGATCATGGATGACAGTTTATTACCGAATTTGTGTCCACAATCAATCGTAAGTCAGTTTGAGATAAATGATAAACAAAATCTTCAATCAATAAATTGTTTAATTTTCTTTTGTTTATTTCCTCCAATGCTAAGTCGAGCTAGGATAATAACAATAACACCTAGTAAAAATTCCGTTGTCATCCACGACAGCCAATAAGAAATAGACACAATCTGAGCTTTATAAATGTTTTTGGCAAACTTTATTGTGATTTTAGAAATTCCATCGTATATTTAGTAAACTGTGAACATTATTTGTAAAGATGGGTCGCTGAAAATAAAAATTATGGTGAGATTTTTAAATATTAATAATAAGATTCAAAATTTTATGGTTCTGTTTTAAGTATATCGGGACCTAAATAAGACCTCTTTGTGTAACATATATTCAACTATCCAATTTTTGGGAACTAATAAGAGATCCTTTCATAAGCCTCTCAGCACGGTCGAATTATCTTGTTGAGACTAAGATCAGACTTACTATCAGCTAGGAAATAAACCTACCCCTATAACCAAACGGAAAACAATATAATCCTAAATCCAACGGTTGGTTCAAAATGATCCAACGGTTTGAAAGAGGTCAGGATGTCAATTTTGGGTTGAAAGGAAAAAGAGTACAGTTTCGGGGAAGAAGCCACAAGGCTACAAAAACAAGTGCATGTGCTTTACAGTGCTGAAAACAGATCTCCAAGCCAACTTCGAGGGCCCCCAAGTGTCTGAAATTATGGCAAGGGGACATTTGCCGATTATTGAAGGTCTTATTTGTCATTTTCACATTTTCGCATAACACTCATTATATTAGCTTAATTACAAATAATCCCCTCTATTTACACCCCAATCCCGGCTTAAGTTAATACTTGATTTATACTTCTTTTAAAATGATAATCATAATTTCCATTAACGACTTTTTAGGTCCTAAATTATTAATTTCTATTAAATCTTTATAGACCTTTTTTTTTTAAATCTTTTGGTCAAAGTAATGAATTTTTAATTAATTTACTCTCTTTTACATCTCAGTATGAAATAAAAAAATGAAATCAAAGTACAGGAATAAACTCGTAACCCAATGTTATACGCAAGTATAAAAAAAATCACAAGATGTAGGGCCCCGGGAATCATACGTAGAGGTCGTATTCAAATTGTGGACACTCCGCACCGACAGGAAGAGCGTCGGTTTGAACCTTCAGACCACACACCATTGCCGCTTGATATTTCATGTATACTAAGAACTTGATCAACGACATGGAGGTTGATAATTCATGCATTATAAACATGGATTTCATTACTAATCGTCATTTATATATTTAATAAGGACTATGTTATCTTTTTCATGTTAATCTTATGTGATAAAATCATAATCAAACACTCTTAATTTGCGTCTCCTTTAATTTATCAACTCTGGGAATTCGATTATTCTGTTGCACATTAAAAAAGTATTATCACCAAAAAATCTGTGTGATTATAATCGAGGCGGGTTTTGATTGAGTTTCACTTTATACATCACCTTGAGGTATAGAATGTCTGAAGTTATACCTTGAACTCAACAAAGATCAATATCCATTGTTTATTCGAGTTAATTAGAGTGAAGCAAGGAGAGATTCCCGGATAATCAAGCATGCTTGATCAAACCCTCTTCATAAAGAACAAGATAGACTAAGAAAGCCAGAAGAAAACAAGTATGTATCATATAATTGCATGTACGTTCGTGGAAAAAGCAAATATTCCATGAATGGTCTGCGTGTTATAAACAGACAATTGAAAAAACCATCAAAGAGCATCTTCAACTCCCTTGGTCACCTCTCTAATAAAACATTAATCAATTATAACGATAAATCAATAAGAAAATCCTCCAACCAAACCTAAATTTCATTATATATATACATATATTTATTTTGTCTCCTTGTAACCCCGTTACCTGCTCTTTCCTTGACCCTTACGAATGCCACAGTTTGCAAATCCAACAAGATCAGAAATATATATTAATTAGAACCAGAAAAAAGATAATTATAATCTCCATATCTCATCATATACTCGTGAGCCTATCATATGTCTGAACATGAGCTGTTCCCTTATAGTCAACCATTGTATTCGCGGCTTTTAACTTTCTTAATTACCTTCACCATCGAGCGGCAATTAAATTTAATTCTCATGTCTAATTAGCTTTAATCGTTTAGGACTTATTAAAGAATAAATGGAAGAAAATAAACTAAGGAAAAAAGGCAGGGGATGCTGAAAGGTGTGTTGTAATTATGAGAGACAAGTCGTTGACCAAGTTAGATGATGATGTGGTTACGGTTTACCTTGCAGTAAGTCATAATTTGATGGCGTCAAGTTACATAAGTATGATCAAGTGAACCGCCCGTGATCTTGATTTTAATTACGTTTTAGCGGAAAATGGAAGGCTTCACAAGTTGAGCTTTAATTCAGACAATGTGATAATGATTGCTATACATCATATGGCTATAAACATAGGACTACAACCTTCTCTTACTTATGGCCTTTTAAACATCAACTAATTCTGTTTAAGTCAATAAATATTTAAAGAAAAATTCAGTTGTATACAAACTTCAAATTTAAAAAGATTTTTAAAAAAGTATTATTACTAAAATATAATGTTTGGATTATGAACTTAATTACATAATAAAAATGTGATTATTAATAATAATATTTTTTGTTAAATAAAAAACTTTATTTTATTAAAAATTTTCTTTAAATTATTTATAATAATAATCACTAATAACTAACAAAAATTGGTCACAAAATTTGTTCCTTTGAAGAGTTTTCTTATCACTTTTCTGGAGGACTGACGTGATAGGTTTCCTTTTGGTGTTGGGGATTCTTTTATGGCCTGTATAAATCCAAACCTTCTTTCTATCGTAGCTCCGTATTAACTTTGCACTTAAATTGGTGATGTTAACTAAGTTCCATCAATTCAGAACGCACCAAAATGATGTGTTTGTAATGTTTAGGAGTCAGAGCGTAAGGTTCTTATCCTTTTCGACATTCAAATCGTTGAATTTTTTACTTAGCGGCATTGAAGATCCACCATCTGACATCATATAGTACCTCCCGATTCTTATACTACTAGCTACCATCCGCCGCTATAGCATGATTCAAGTCGGGGAATGATTGTCAAAGGCTTGGAGCAAATAGCCATTCCCTATTCGTATGCTAATGAAGACAATAGCTGTAGCACTTTCTTATCCGAAGAAAAATTGTGAGACTGAACGCCCAAGTTCCAGGTGTTGGCTTTGCGGCATACGTTGAAATTTTATACGGGAGAAACACAACATTGAGAGAGCATCCTTAAGCTATAAAAGGGCTTTTTCACCTTTATCTTATATCCCAAAAATTGTATAAAAGGAGGGCTTTTCTATCTTACATCCTAAAAATTGTCTTTTCATACCACAAAATTCCTTCTCTCCTTTTTTAGTATTTTATTTGTATTATTTTCTGAAAATATTAAAATATTAATTTAGTAGTGCTTGAATAAGCCCTTCAAATCCTCTGGCCCTCCTATTCTGGCACAACTCTGTGCCAGAGCATCCAACACATTCATTTTATGTGAGGTCCCACATAACACATAAAATGGATGGCTTGGATGCTTTGGTATAGAATTGGGCCAGAATAGGGGGGCCAGAGGATCAGGTCCCTCGAAGAAGTAGACATAATTGACTGAACCTTGTTAAATTCTGGTGTTCTTTATTTATCTATATAATAGCTATTGTCGGGTATAGTTCTATTGTGTTATTAAATTACATGTCTAGGAAAATTCTATCTAAGAAATTAGGTTTTAAGTGGGACCGTTAGTGATCCCTTTAGTCTTTCCAGAGAATTTATATAGTGTGATTTTTTAGTACAATCGTTCACCCTCTATTCACTTAAGCAATAGTACTCAAAGTGAATTTGTTATTGGAGATTAATCCAAATTTCACAACAATTGGTATCAAAGTCAAGGTTTTTTTTTAGTATGCTTTGTGATTACAGCGTAGTCTGATCTTCCATATCATAAAAGATTTTTCTTTGAGCTATTAGGATTCAACATTGACAGCTATTGAATAGACATTGTGACATAAATCAAAGATATGACTACACCAACCACATTGACAACTTCTACTAACTATTGTGACAAATGCAAGATTTGCGATGGAGATTTTTGATGGTACGAGTAATTTCGGCATGTGGCAAAGTGAGGTTCAAGACGCTCTTTTTCAACAAGGTCTTGACATTACCATTCAAGAAAAGAAACCAGATGATGTTGAGGAGAGATATTGGAAGACTATAAATCGTTTGGCATGTGGTACAATTTAATTGTGCCTTTCCAGAGAGAAAAAGTATGCATTCTCGAAGGAAACTTCAACATTTAAATTATGGAATGCGTTGGCAAAGAAATTCTTGAAGAAAAGTAGTTAAAATAAGCTCCATATGAAGAAGAGATTGTTTCGTTTCTCTTATGTTGTGGGTACTACTATAAATGATTATGTTACCAGTTTTAATGAGTTAGTTACTGATTTAATAAATTTGGATGTGACATTTGAAGATGAAAATATAGCTTTGATATTGTTGGGACCCTTTCCTGAGGAGTTTGAGTTTCTTGAAACTACTCTACTTCATGGGAAGGTTAATGTGTCTCTTAATGAAGTTACAGCTGCTTTGTAAAGTCATGAATTTAGAAGGAAGACAAAGAAAGAACGTACAAGTGGAGCAGCAGAAGCTTTGGTAGTCAGAGGTCCTTCATTGAGCCAGATTAAAGGAAAGAAAGGGAGATTCAACCTAGACCATCGGCCTACAGATATTATCCGCTTTGGGTTACTCATCGTGCTAAGGCCCTCACTGTTTTACTCTTTCCGCACTTGAACAAAATGTGTCTATGGTAAAGAGGTATCCATACCCTTATGAGGTGTAATTCATTCTCCTCTCCAACCGATGTAGGATCTCACAATCCACCCCCTTTAGGCCTAATGTCCTCGCTGGCATAATAGGTTCGGAACCGGCTCTGATATCATTTGTAATAGCCCAGACCACTTGCCCATAGATATTGTTCTCTTTGGGTTGCCTATCGGGCCGAGGCCCTTACGGTTTTACTTTTCCTGCACTCGAAAAAATGCATCTATAGGGAAGAGGTATTTGTACCTTTATAAGGCGTACTTCGTTCTCCCTTTCAACTGATTTGGGATTTTATAATCCAATTTGTAACAGCCCAAACCACCCTCCCATATAATTGTACACTTTGGGTTGCCTATCGAGCCAAAACCCTCGCGGTTTTGCTCTTTCCACATTTGAGTAAATGCATCTATGGCAAAGAGGTATTCGTACCCTTATAAGGCGTACTTTGTTCTCCTCTCTAACCAATGTAGGTTCTCACAATGCACCCCTTTAGGGCCCAACATTCTTGTTGGCACAAGCAGTTGAAAACCGACTCTAATATCATTTGTAACAACCCAAACCACTTGCTTATAAATATTGTCTGCTTTAGGTTGCCCATCAGGCCAAGGCCCTCTAGACTTTGCTCTTCCCACACCCAAAAAAGCGCATATATGGGGAAGAGATACTCGTACCCTTATAAGGCGTACTTCGTTCTCCTTTCTAATCGATGTAGGATCTCACAAGATCGAAGTCAATACTCAAATTGAGCAAAGATGAATGTGCCTTTTTTGGAGAAAAAGGGCACTAGAAAAAGAATTGTCCAAAGTTGAAGAATAAAAACAAACCTGATAAGGGAAAAGTTGTTGCAAATTCGAATGTTGCTAAGTGTGAAGATACAGACTCATATCTTTCATTGATTGTTACATCCTTAATAAGCCTTTCTAGTCCATGGTTGCTCGATTTAGGCTATTGCCATCACATGTGTCCCAATCGGGATTTGTTCTTTAATTTTAGAGAGCTAGAAGATGGAGTTGTCTGCACAACAAATGACAATCCCTGCACCACAAATGGGATTGGTTCAATTTGCTTAAGGAATCACGATGGAACAACCAAGAGTCTAATGGATGTTAAATACGTGCGAAGTTTGACGAAGAATTTCATTTCTGTAGGAGTCCTAGAATCAAAAGGCTACATTATAAATGTAGCAAATGCAGTAATGAAAGTCATCTCTAATGCATGTGTGATAATGAGAGGAATTCGAAGAAACAAAACCTGTGTTATTACCAAGGTAATACAGTTATTGGAACAACAACAGTAGCTTCTAATAATGATTAAGAACTAGAAGCGGCTAGGTTATGACATATGCACTTCAGACGTGCAGGTGCAAAATCCTTGAAGATATTAGTAAATCAAGAATTGTTGAAAGGAGTTTGGGGCTACAAATTAGACTTTTGTGAACATTGTGTCAAAGGGAAGCAGACAAGAGTGAAATTCAATACTACAATCCATGATACAAAGGGTATTTTGGATTATGTTTAGTCTGATGCGTTGAGACCTTCCAAAATCACATCCTTTGGAAGAAAAACACTACTATGTGACCTTTGTTGATGATTTTTCCTACAGACTATGGGTGCATACTATAAAGACAAAGGATGAAGTGTTAGGATTTTTCCTTTAATGGAAGAAACAAAAGGATCAAATGTCTCCGTATAGATAATGGTGGGGAGTACAAGAGTGATTTATTTTTAAAAGTCTACGAAGATGAAGGTATTGTTAGACACTTTAAAGTCAGGAATACATCATAACAAAATTGAGTGGTAGAACGTATAAACCGGACATTGCTAGAGAAAGTTCATTATATGTTGTCTAATGCTAGGTTGGGTAGAGAATTTTAGGCTGAGGCTATTATATATGCTGGCCATCTCATTAATCGCCTTCCATCAATTACTATTGGTGGTAAAACACCTTTGGAAAATTGGATTGGAAAACCTACTACAGATTATGATTCCTCACATGTGTTTGATTCCATTGCATACTATCATATTAAGGAGTCAAAGTTAGTTCTATGTGCAAAGAAAACAATTTTCATAGGGATCACCTTCGGTATGAAAGGATATTGTCTTTGATGCCCGGAGTCAAAGAAAATAATTTTCAGCAAGGATGTCACCTTTGACAAGTCTACCATGTTAAGAAAGGTGATAACTGAAAATGTTAAGCAAACAAATGATACTCCAAAACAAGTGGAGTTTGAAGGAAGAATTGTTACCCCAACAAATGATGAAGCAGATGTAGAAACTTCTGTGGTAGAAGAGGAGCTAGATGAAGAAGAGGTTCCAACCTAAGAACCTCCACAGTAACAATTACCAATTGCATTCAAAAAGCCAAAAAGGAATATTCAAGTACCTACTCGTTATGTTAATATAGTGGATTATGCATCTCTAATTGAAATTGATGACATTCCTACCACTTATTAGGAAGCAGTCCGAAGTTCAGAAGAAGATAAGTGGAGGATAGCCATGAATGAAGAAATACATTCCCTTCATAAGAATCAAACATAGAAGCTAGCTAGTCTCCCAAAGGAAAAGAAGGCAATTGGATGCAAACGGGTATATGCAAAGAAAGATGGACTTTTTGATAAGGATAATGTTCGCTACAAAGCAAAGCTGGTGGCCAAAGGCTATGCTTAGACGGAGGGAATTGATTATAATAAAGTTTTCTCTCCAGTTGTAAAACATTCCTCCATTTGAATTTTGTTGGCTTTGGTAGAACAATTTGATATGGAACTAGTTCAATTGGATGTAAAAATTATGTTTTTACAGGGAGACTCAGAGGAGAAAATCTATATGGCTCTGCCTGAAGGTTTTTAAGTTACTAGAAAAGAGAATATGGTGTGCAAGCTTGAAAAATGGTTTTAAGGATTGAAGTAACCTCCAAGGTCATGGTACAAGCAATTTGACAAGTTTATGATAGGGGAAAAGTACACAAGAAGCACATACATCCACTGTGTATATTTTCGCAAGCTACTAGATGGATCCTACATCTATCTTCTCCTATATGTTGATGATATGCTGATAACTTCAAATAATCAAAGATAAATTGAGAGATTGAAGATTCAATTGAATAAGAAGTTTAAAATGAAGGATTTGGGTGAAGCCAAGAAAATTCTTGGCATGGAGATAAGTAGAGATAGAAAGTTGGGGAGACTGTGTTTAACTCAAAAGCAATATTTTAAAAAGGTACTAAAATGTTTTGGTATGAATGAAAAGCCAAAACCTATTAGTACTCTACTCGCTCCTCATATAAAGCTCAGTGCACCTTTATCTCTAAAGAAAGATGCAGAACGATAGTACATGACTAAAGTACCATATGCAAATGTGATTAGTGGCTTGATGTATGCTATAGTGTGTACAAGGCCCAACATTTCATAGGCAGTTAGGGTTATGAGCAGGTATATGCATGATCCAGGCAAAGAGCATTGATAAGCTGTGAAATGGATTCTACGGTACATTTTGAACATCGTAGACGTTGGTTTGGTATTTCAACGGAGTAAGCAAGAGGCCAATGTGTAGTTAGATATTGTGACTTTGACTATGCTGGTGATTTAGATAAGCATCGATCAACTAATGACTATGTATGTGTATACTTTTGCAAAGGCACTAGTCAGTTGGAGGTTTGCTTTATAGTCAACAGTTGCTTTTTCAACTACAGAGGCAGAGTATATGACAGTTACAGAAGCTATGAAGGAGGCAATTTGGCTTCAAGAATTGCTTGATGAATTAGGAGTTGGACAGAAGCATGTTAAAGTACATTGTGATAGTCAAAGTGTTATTCATTTAACAAAGAACCAAGTTTATCATGTAAGGACGGAGCACATCGATGTTCGTTATCATTTTGTACGAGAAATTCTAGAAAAAGGTAGAGTAGCAATCCAGAAGATTAAGATCATTGAGAATCCTACTGACATGTTGACAAAGGTGGTGATTGTAGTCGAGTTCCAACATTGTTTGGACTTGATCAATATTGTTAAAATTTGAAAATGGGTGTTTTGAAGTGCATTTGAAGATACCACCAAAGATGAGTTTTATGAGAGATTTGCAGATGTTGAATATGCCAAGGTGGAGAATTGTTGACTTTGTGGCATATGTTCAAATCTCATATTAGAGAAACACAATATTGAGAGAGTCTCCTTAAGCTATAAAAGAAGGGCTTTTCTACCTTTATCTTACATCCAAAAAATTGTCTTTCCATACGACAAAATTCCTTTTCTTCTTTTGTAATATTTCACTTGTATTATTTCCTGAAAATAGTGAAATATCAATTTAGAAGTGTTCGAGGAAGTAGACATAATTAGCTGATCCTCATTAAATTCTGGTGTTCTTTATTTGTTTACTTAATAGCTATTGTCGGGTATAATTGTAGTGAATTATTGTGCTATTAAATTATATGTCTAGGAAAATTCTGTCTAAGAGATTAAGTTTTAAATGGAACAGTTTGTGACTCTTCTTGTCTTTTCTGATAATTTACCTGGTGTGATTTTTCAGTACAATCGTTCATATTCTATTCACCCGGTAATAATATTCAAGGTAAATTTGTTATTATTGGTAGAGATTAACTCGAATTTCACAACACCGGGAGATTGCATTTTTAATTTAATTGTATTTCAGGTGTCAATTTTGAACAAATCAAGTAGATCTTTGGCCTACAATAGTTTCCGCCAACTATGACGAGATGATCCGAGAATATGTGAGGTTGAACTAAGCTAATTAACTTTGTGCTGTCTAGGTTCATTTACGTACACGAATGGTTGGTATCTAGTTGGGATGGTATTTAGGTAAAGACGGTAGACATCTGTCCTGGATTTATGGCTTTGCTAGACATTTCAAGATCGAAGAACCCTGAAACTGACCTCATTAAAGCACTGCCCACTCCATGTTCATCCCTACAAAATAATGGGGAAAACTAGCAAGGTACTAGATAAGACCTGGGTGTTGGTGGGGTCTCTACATGCACACATACTGTGCAATTTGTGTTGGTCCAATTAAGCCCCACCTAGGGGCCGCGTTCAAAATGATTTTGCCCCTCTTTAAGGTTCAAAAGTAATTCCAAAAAAGGGAAGTACGATGGGCTGTTTCTCATCAAAAAGGGGCGTTTCCGATGCAGGAATAGCCATGTTTGGTTAAGTTATATAGTGTCTCAGAAAAGGATCTCGCATGATCAAAATGGATGTAGATTTGATATTCTACTTTAAGAGTCGGTTTTAATTCCCTAATCTGTTGCAACGACTACATTTATTTGTGATTATATTTATATCATTTTACAATTGTCGTAATAATTCAAAATCTCCCCGTCTTAACGAACAAATAGGAGGTTGTAAACATAACTGCAAGCCTCCCCTTGATGTTAAGGGCGTACTAAAAGGTTTAGTTTGGGATTAGACTATATTAATTACGATTAGTCACCTCATGTGGAAGGGCCTACCCCATGAATAGTGATTATTGCTCCTGGGGTCCCAAAATTTAGCCAGAAAAACTCTACCCCACGCATCATTTCTAAGGATGTATCACATTCTTCATGTCAAGTACAATAAACCAGACTAGAAGATCATAGCCAAAGAGATAAATGGGGAAAGTTGCAGGAGAACCATACAAAGGGATCCAAAACTTCCATTGATAACATTTGACGTCAACAAAATGCGACTCCAGATCCTAGCCGTCCAGGAGTGGGTTCTTGTGATGGAGAAGAAAGGTGACGTGTGCATGGTAAAAAAATCTCATGATTAATCATCAGCATCGTGGACCATGCTCTACTTTGATGTCAAAAGGGTAAGAAAATCTCCATGATCATGCACAAAGCTCAAGTGGTGCATAGTAACGATCGAGATTCTCAGGCCCACCATTGACTCTTTTCTCTTTACCTCCTCATTACCCTACAAAATGAAGTAATTGCGACTGCTTACTTTCTAACAAGCGTTGTTGTAGGGTAACAAGTAATATTTGTACTCCTTGGTTCTTTTCTCTGTTTGGGATGCAGGAAAATTAAAGGAAAAAGTAGTGTGGACATTTAATTCGCATCATCAATAACAGTGATTGTCGGCAAACCCGTTTTTAACTAAGTATCACAGGTGTCAGCTTCGTAGTTTTGCCTCCATTTAATTATCCAAGTGTTAATGTGTTGGCTCAATGCTTGCCAAGCATTTCCTATCATTTTTCTAAAACTGGAAATAATAGAATATTACAGCTGCTTTTTGCTCCAACTTTATAACACTAGACTTCTAATTTTTATATGCTGCCAAGTTAATTTGTCAGCTGTTGCTCGGACAAATCTCAAGTAGCTGTTCACAATTCTCTGAAAATATTCCCTTAGTTTTCAATGTTTTGGATGATTTGACTGAGCCGATTTCATTGTGTTTGGTTCACCTAAGAGAATAATAATAAAAATTATAATGAATATATTGAAGAATAAAAGTTGAGATATAGAGTTTTTTTTATATAAAAGATATAAAAATACTATTAATCTAATTATTATATATTATCAATTTTTTTCATTATTTATCTATTCCTTCCTTCCTTCCTTCCTTCCATTATCAAGCTAACTAGGCATCCTTGAGTTATAACAGTTGACAAAGAAGAAACGTTAAAGAGGAAACAAAACGCTGCCTTCCTCATGGGTCTGCAATTCCAAAGTGAAAAAGAAAATAAAGCCTAATGAAATGGAAGATGTTTAATGTCTTATGGGCCCACAATCCACCAAAGGATTGCGATGAAGTGAACCGTAAAAGGTATGTGTCGTAACGGTTCCAATGATTGCTCAAAGAAGCTTTGGCTTTTCGGATGTAAAATTCCCTTTTTAATTTCTTTTCTTTTTTACCCTAATAATCCTCAAAAATATGTAATTTCTTCACTGCACACTCCCCAACACGTGTGAAATACCCATTGGCGGGACCCATAAGCTACATCAGAGAACTGTAAATCCCACGTCACATCTCCACCGTACCTCCACGTCAGCTATAACTGTCTTTGCTGTCAGCACAAGTCATTGGTCTTCTCGTACTCTACACAATAATGATGTTTCGACAAGTAAATGTTCTGTATTTACCAATAATTTTCTTCTTTACCGTAGGGGGGTTCCTTCAGATTACTGGGTCCAATTTTATTTTCCAAGTTGCGTTGGGACAAAATGATTGTATGAGCTAGCTAGAGATCCTCGGAATTCGCAAGTTCATGTTCATCGCACAATGACCTGTACGGTCCAATATCGGGTCCTGCCTGTGATTTGCAGAAATCCACTTGACATCGAAGTATGCAAACGATTAATCAAGACGATGACACTTATATTTCTCCAATAAGGACCAGAGAAAGAAAGGGAAGAAAAAAAAGAAGACACAATTTATTGGTGCATCGCTGTCCACACGACTTACTTTGGTTTCACTTTCACATCATTTGCCTAATTCCATGTTTTTGACTTATTCAAAGTCTTCCTCGTGGAGCGAAGCGAAACAAACGGTGGAGAAGCAATTGAAAGCTCCATTTCTTCTACTAATTCAATGACAAGAAAGTCGGCTTTTAAGCACATTCATCGAGCAACAAACAGTATTGATATTAACACACGTACAAGCTTTTAAATTGTAAATTGCAAGTCATTTTTTAGCTTTAGATTGATGTGGAAATTGGATTTCGAGACAAGCATAATTGCTGTTAATTTTGGTGCAGTTGCAACAACAAATTTAATTATAATTGTAGCAATTGACTACAATTTAAAATCCTGTAGTGTCATCAATATTTTGTATGACAACTATGAAATATTAAGCCGTACAAATATGTTTCATGAGTGGCGGTCACTTTCAAGCAGAATGGTTCACCAAAACTTTCAATTTACGACAGTCTCGTCTATCAAAGAGAACAAAACATAGATTCACAGCTCAGATTTACAAAACACAAACGCTATATATAAGAGATAATCCCAACTGACAACCTATATTAAGTAGAAGATTCTCTAGATGAGGGTAGCCCCACAAGCTATTGACAGGTGGTCGACTAAAAACCCTAAAAACAAACTAACAGGGTTTCACCAGAAGCTGAACATCTGAAAATTGGCCACTAAATAAAGCCACTATCGAGAGTAGACTTCGAAGCAGCAACTAACAAGAACGATCCTCTAGATAGCAGGAAGTGGTAGAAATTGACATGATAGACCTGGTGGTGGTGTTAGTGTGTAGATAACGGCGTTTCTGATTACGATAAATGACTATCTAAAAATGGGAGAAAAAAAACTTCTATGGCTTGACGTGTGATGAAGATAAAGTTGAAAAATTGGAATTAAAGTATGTTTTCGATGTGTGTTACTTTAGAACGTCCATATTTATACATTGTTTAAGATAAGATGAATCAATTTAACTTTGATATGATCCAAACCACATGATCTAAACTAAATGATAAGATGAGACATGACGCTATCTAGACTAAGATAAGTTGATAGTAGGAGAAGGTTATTTAATGTAATTATCAACCCCCAGAGCATTGAGCTTGAGACTTAACTTCAAAAAAAAGAGTCGAAGCTAATGGTTAAGGAGGCAAAGTGTCAAATAGTATGACTTTGACTTGATTTTGCCAAATGAGTCGAAGCTAATGGTTAAGGAGGCAAAGTGTCAAGTAGTATGACTTTGACTTGATTTTGCCAAATATGGAAGTTGATGTTGTCGAGAGTTGTAATAATAAAATTGGTGATTACAATGGTAAAATATTAATAGTCGCTTGATTTCAACAAATAAGATATTTTTTGTTGTCGAGAGTTATAGCAATAAAATTGGTTATATTATTAATCATTAGTGAAGTGTTGATAGTCTCTATTTGTGAATTTTTTTTTGCGTATAGTAGTTTAGTAGGGCTATGTTTTTTATTGGTAAATGTAACAAAGGTGAAAGGCTCTGATACCATGAAAGAAATTAAAGTTGATAAATTAGAAATAGAGTATTGTATTAATTTTCTGATGTGTGTTGCTTTACAACCTCCACTGTATTTATATATTGTTTGAGATAAGATAAATCAACTTAACTTTGATGTAGTCTAAACCAAATGATCAAGTTGTGCATGATTTAATCTAAGCTAAATGATAAGATGAGATATAATCTTGAACTAAAAGAAGTTGATACTAGGATAAAGTTATCTAATATAATTACAACTGAAAAAAGATGTAGAAGATATGTTGTTATCAACCCCCTATAAGAACACTGAGCTTGTGATGTGACTTCAAAAAAAAGGAGTAGAAATCAATGAGTTGGTTTCTGTTGAAGGAGACGAAGTGTCATTTATTGATTCATAGTGCTTGGACAGAGTGATGGATCTGTCATTATGCCCGATTAAGTCGCAGGTAAGTAGTATGACTTTGACTTAATTTTGTCAAATAAGGTAGTTGTTGTCATCGAAAGTTGTAGCAATAAAATTGGTGATGTTTGAAATCGGTAATAAAGTGTTGATAGTCTCTTGATTTCTTTAGATAAGATAGTTATTGTTGTCAAGAGTTGTAGTAACAAAATTGATGATATTGGTAATCAGTAATGAATCGTTGATAGTCTTCATTTGTGAATTTTTTCGCATATAATAGTATTGTTTATACCGAAAAATGGGTTCGATCTATTTTACTGTTTTGGGCCGAAAACCCGAAATCCAAAGAAAACCCATGGTTTGATGTCCAACATCTCATATATCAAAAGCCTGGCATCCCAGCAAATCTATCAGTTTATTTTTTTTAGCAATTCTCTAGTTTTTAGCATAGTTTTCTCTTTTCAGTTGTCATCAGTAATTTTCAATTTTTTCGTCATTGTGTTTTGTCGAATTGTTTATCAATAAAACAAAGTTCTTTTCTATTATTTTTTTGTCCTTTTTTAGCATATACAATCATTTGATTTCAGTCTTAAATTACGAGTCGTAATATCTTTTTTCCTTATTTCCTAGTTTAGAATCACTTTAAATTCTTGACATGCTCGAAAACACATTCACACCGAAACAAAGGGCTATGTGTTAACCTTTAATCAAAATAAAAGCAAACATATTTTTGGCATGCTCAATAGGGCTACGCTATGACGAAAACACGATCTAGGAAGAGTACTGACATTTCCATTAGTGGAGATGATGACATGGAAATTGTTACAACAACAGCGCAGAAAGATCAGGCTCAATCCGTTGATTTAAGTCAGGTAAGTAACACTGAGATCCTTTTAATGAAAGTTCTGGAGGCCATAGAAAAATTGACAGCTAAAACTGACACTCTTTTGAACACTTTGGTTGACATGACACAGAGTAATCACAAAGAGATTTTGGTCGCAATCAGTGGATCTGCCACGCCGGAGAAAGACAAAAGCATAGGCACAGGTGGGTTAAGCAAGCCACCGCTTCAAACTGAATCGCAAGCTAGCAAGCTACCAATGGCAGTAGAAAATTAGTCAGTTACACCTACGGCCACTCCAACTGAAAGTAAGAAGTCGACAGCCAAGGTTGCCAAGCTAGGAGAAACTTCTCTTGCGAAGGAGTTCGGGGGGCAATCCACCAGGATTGATAGCCCCAACAAGGAGAAGCAGCCGGTGTCCACTACCAACCACCACACAAAAGGGATGAGACACTGAAAATTACTTTGCCTCCAGTGTCTATCAACAACAAGACTCCTGTTCATTTGCACAGCTACATTGGATCAGTAACTCAACCTCACGTTTATGAAGAAAAAATGAGCTCAAGGGGCAATAGGAGCCTGGTGACCAACCATATGGAGGCATTCCCAAGGAGTACAGGTTACCAGGCAGTTCAACAGCCGGTGACCATGGGCCAAGCAATGTATGGGCAAAACACTCAAACGATAGGTCACATTACCAGGGATGCGCTGCGCGAGATTGCCCAAGAGTTATATGGGCCCGAGTCCAATCAAATTGTTCGACTTGAATTTAGGAAGCCTTATCATGAATTCATTGACAGGGAAGCTTTTCCCAGGGGCGTAAAAATCTTGAATTTTACATTATTTTCTGGAGAAGATGGACAGTCTACCATCGAGCACATAGTGAGGTTTACCACTCAATGCTCGGAATTTTCTATCTATGAGAACTACCAAATTTTCTTTTGAAATTGTTTCCAAATTCGTTAACTGGAGCTGCTTTCTCTTAGTACATGTCACTGTCAAGAGACTTCGTGTTTGGTTGGGCAGATATGACAAGACTCTTCCATGCTCAGTTTTACATAAGTGAGCCCGGAGTTAGTATCGTGGATTTGTCCAGGCTTACTCAGCATATTGGAGAGAAGGCGGACGATTTCATTACCAGGTTCAAAAGAATGAGAAATAAGTGCAGGATCAATATTCAAGAAACTGAGTTCGTGAAGATGGCGCAAAAAGGTTTGGATTTGGAGCTGAGGAAAAAGTTTCAAGGCGTGGATTTTAGAGACTTTTTCTAGTTGGCTATGAAGGTGACAGAATACGAGGAGCTGCTCAAAGAAGACAATAAGCTACAAAAGCAGACTATGGGGACTTATTTCAAGGAAGTCCATAATGCTGAAGTAAAAGTCGCTATACCTGCTGTATCGGATACTGGGAGCATAGTATGCCCATATCTGGCAAAGATGCCTCCTGGAATGCAACAAAACGATGACAAGAGGGGGGGACAACTGCACCTTCGATATAA
This sequence comes from Erythroxylum suave, assembly GCA_027563595.1. Classification (NCBI taxonomy): domain Eukaryota; kingdom Viridiplantae; phylum Streptophyta; class Magnoliopsida; order Malpighiales; family Erythroxylaceae; genus Erythroxylum; species Erythroxylum suave. Next base: position 82,777 of record JAOSBN010000148.1, read on the forward strand.
GTAGAACATCTGAAATTTTTGATTATCTAATGAAAATCGATTTTATTTCTTTGCTAGAAGATCACGTTTTGCCTACCAAGGAGGGAATGAAGGCCAAAGACTATTACAAATATCATAACGCGTGGACTCATTCCACCAACATGTGCTAGGCCTTCAGGAACGTGATCCAGGATCGCCTCAACAGGAAAAATCTCAAGTTCCCAGAAGAGGCAATGCTCATTGACAAAAATTTATTTCCGGTGGGGTCAGTAAACGTAGCAAGTGTTAACATGAGGAATTGGCTAAACCACAAAAGGAGCCAGAAGCATACGAATCAAGTTTGGAGGCCGAAAGGGTGGGGGAAAAGGAAAGACAACCTAACCACTGCCTCTAAAAGTCAAGAGAGAGTTAGTGTACTGGAAAAGATCGGTGATCGGGTCATTGGAAATAACAAGGAAGCTGGTGACCAGGTGGTCATCAGTACTGGTGGTCACCTGAAATTTGTTAAGCCACCAACGCCCAAGAAAGTTGGAGAGTGGATTCGGGTGGAAAGTAAAAGGAAGAACAAAAAGAAAATGCTTACTACTGCTTAGAAAAACACTAAAACAAGAAAAAGAAGGTTGCAACACAAGAAGGTGGCTGAGAGACTTTTTCAGGAAAAAGAAGATCTGGAAATAAAAATTTAAGTTCAAGTGATGGCTCACTTTGTGGAGAAACAAAAAAGGCTTGATAAAGGGAAGAAGCTGGCCAACATTACCAAACAGATGGTTGAGCAGTGTGAAGAAGGAATTCAGAAGAATAAATTTGGAAGGAAGGCAACGGAGGATGATGATGCAAAGGAACTGGTAAAAAGTTACTTCAATGTTGGTGACATCCCTGTTTATTATGTGGGAGCTGCTTCTGTGTTGTTACCAGCTATTTTTCGCCGTGTCGATCCAGATGGCGAAGCAGAGGACAAGCCAAAAGATGAAGAAGAAGTCTGGGTTGCAAAAGAAGAACAAAATGTAACGGAAAAATTCTCAGAGAAATCGTAGGAGACTGAGGATAGCAAAACTCTGACATTCGACAAGTCGTTAATAGTGAATCACACTAAGCCACTATACATACATGGGCTTATATCAACGGCAGGCCGTTGGACAGAGTTTTGGTGGACAATGAAGCAGTTGTAAATGCGATTCCCTTGAAAATGTTATTGGAGCTTGGGAAAAGAGAAGAGGATATCATTGCTACAGACTTAGTGGCGACAGAGGTGACTGAGGACGTGGCAAGAACATTAGGAGTAATTCCGCTACAAATAACAATGGGGAGTAAGATGTGTGTGTTTGCTTTCTTCATAATCAATACAAATGTAAGTTACAAGTTACTTCTGGGCAGAAATTGGATTCACGCTAACATGTGTGTGTCATCTTCCCTTCACCAGTTCTTATTGTTCTGGCATGACGACAACGTGGAAATGGTTAAGGCAGACAATAATCCTTTCAGCGCTGAAGTCAATTTGGTGGACACCTACTATTACTATGGAGACACCACACCAATTACTTTTGAAGGTTTAGATAAAGAAGGCAGACCTACACTGATGAAAATTTCCAAAGACAAGCATTTGCTGCTCCATGCAAATGGTGTCAGTGAGAAGAATAAAAGCATCAGGCCTTTTAGGCTGATGGAAGAAGACGTTGGCCAATCAGGCCAATGATTGCTTAAGAAAGTGAGGAAGGGTGGTCAGTAGCTGCAAGGGCCATCCAGGAAGTAATTTTGCAGCAGACCAAGAAACAATTAATGTCCAACCATAAAGTTGAGATTTTCGGACAGAGTTCGTTTATGAGGGAGAAAGCCCAGAAATAATAAGAGATGAAATAAGTCTGGAGGAGCAACAAGTCGCGCCACCCAAAATGGAAGATGAGAGACTTCAAGTAAAGGACCCTTTGGAAGAAATCAACTTGAATACTACCGAGGATCCTAAAGTAACATACATAAGTGGGCTTATTAATATGCGCGAAGAAATAATCAAACTGCTTCACGAGTATACAGACTGCTTTGCATGGGATTACAAGGATATATTAGGCTTAAGTCGGAGTTTAGTTGAACACCGACTGCCCATCAAGCCGAAATTTCATCCTTTTCAACAACCGCTTAGGAGAATGTCCAAGGAAGTAGAGATGAAGGTAAAAGAAGAAATAGAGAGGCTTCTCAAAGTAGGCTATATTAGACCAGCTAAGTATACTGAGTGGTTGGCAAATATAGTCCCTGTAGTCAAGAAAAAAGACAAAATTAGAGAGTGTATAGATTTTCGGGACTTAAATGCCTCCACACCTAAGGATGTATATGTAATGTCTGCTAGTGACATGCTTATTGATGCCACTGTTAACCATGAAATATTAATATTTTGGGATTGTTTTGCTAGTTATAATCAGATCAAAATTGCCAAAAATGATATTCATAAAGCAACGTTCTGGACACATGTAAGACGTGTGTGTTTGCTTTCTTCGTAATCAATACAAATGCAAGTTACAATTTACTTCTGGGCAGAGATTGGATTCACGCCAACATGTTTGTGCCATCTTCCCTTCACTAGTTCTTATTATTCTGGCATGGCAACAACGTGGAAGTGGTTAAGGCAGACAATAATCCTTTTAGCGTTGAAGTCAATTTGGTGGACGCCTACTATTACCATGGAGACACCACACCAATTCCTTTTGAAGGTTTGGATAAAGAAGGCAGACCTACATTGATGAAATTTGCCTAGGACAAGCATTTGCTGCTCCAAGCAAATTGTGTCAGTGAGAAGAATAAAAGCATCAGGCCTTTTAGGCCGATGGAAGAAGACGTTGGCCAATCAGGCCAATGATTGCTTAAGAAAGTGAGGAAGGGTGGTCAGTAGCTGCAAGGACCATCCAGGAAGTAATTTTGCAGTAGGCCAAGAAACAATTAATGTCCAACCATGAAGTTGAGATTTTCGGATAGAGTTAGTTTACGAGGGAGAAAGCCTAGAAATAATAAGAGATGAAATAAGTCTGGAGGAGCAACAAGTCGCGCCACCCAAAATGGAAGATGAGAGACTTCAAGTAAAGGACCCTTTGGAAGAAATCAACTTGAATACTACCGAGGATCCTAAAGTAACATACATAAGTGGGCTTATTAATATGCGCGAAGAAATAATCAAACTGCTTCACGAGTATACAGACTACTTTGCATGGGATTACAAGGATATGCTAGGCTTAAGTTGGAGTTTAGTTGAACACCGACTGCCCATCAAGCCGGAATTTCATCCTTTTCAACAACCGCCTAGGAGAATGTCCAAAGAAGTAAAGATGAAGGTAAAAGAAGAAATAAAGAGGCTTCTCAAAGTAGGTTATATTAAAGCAGCTAAGTATACTGAGTGGTTGACAAATATAGTTCCTGTAGTCAAGAAAAACAGAAAAATTAGAGTGTGTATAGATTTTCATGACTTAAATGCCTCCACACTTAAGGATGTATATGTAATGCCGGTTAGTGGCATGCTTATTGGTTCCACTGTCAACCATGAAATATTAATATTTTGGGATTGTTTTGCTAGTTATAATTAGATCAAAATTGCCAAAAATGATATTCATAAAACAACGTTCTGGTGTCCAGGAGCAATTGGCACATTTGAATGGGTTATGATGCCTTTTGGGCTAAAAAACATTGGAGCTACTTATCAAAGAGCCATGAACTTCATTTTCCATGATATCATTGGGAAAATTGTTGAAGTCTACATCGATGACGTAGTTATCAAGTCTAAAAAATAGGGTGACCATGTAAAATATCTCAGGCAAGGATTTGGGAGACTTAGGAGATACCGGCTCAAACTCAATCCGTTAAAGTGTGCTTTTCGAGTTAGAGTTGAAAATTTTCTTAGATTTTTTGTCCATCAGAGGGGCTTGGAGGTTGACAATAATAAAGCTAAAGTGATTGTGTAGGCAAATCCTCCTAGAAGCAAAAAGGAACTGCAAAGGTTCCTGGGTCAGATTAATTACCTAAGAAGGTTTATTTCCAACTTGGCAGGCAAGACAAAGGATTTTTTGGAACTGCTCAAACTAAAAAAAGAAGAGAAGTTTGTATGGGAAGATAGACATCAGCAAGCATTTGATAAAATCAAGGAGTATTTATCTTCACCACTAGTGCTAATGCCGTCAATGAAAGATCATCCCCTCCGTTTATACTTAGTAGCTTCAGAAACCTCGATCGGATGCGTTTTAGCTCAGAAGAACACTAAAGGTAATGAGCAAGCTATTTATTATTTGAGTAGGACTCTCAAAGATGCTAAAGTCGGATATTCTCCAATTGAAAAAGTGTGTATGGCCTTATATTTTGCTTGCACTAGGTTAAGACATTACATGATTGAAAATTTGGTATTTGTGGTGTTTAACACTGATGTGATTAAGTACATGTTGACGAAGCCGATTATCACTAGGAGAATAGGAAATTGGGCTATTGCTTTAGCCGAATTTACTTTGCAGTTCCTACCTAAAAAATCTGTGAAGGGGCAAGCTATCGTAAATTTTCTGACTGACCATCCAAGTGTAAAAGTCCCTAACATTGAAGAACCTGACTTGAATGTGTTTTGTTTAGAAAGAGCCCCGTAGATTCTTAAGTTTGACGGGTCTAGCACAAATGATGCCCCTGGGGCAGGAGTTGTTGTCATATCTCCAACATGTATCAAAACTACGCTCTCTTTTAATCTTAACTTTCCATGCACTAACAATCAAGCTGAGTATGAGGCTCTAATAATTAGATTGGAGATTCTCAAAGAATTGGGTGCCAAGGAACATGTATCAAAACTATGCTCTCTTTTAATCTTAACTTTTCATGCACTAACAATCAAGCTGAGTATGAGCCTTTAATAATTGGATTGGAGATTCTCAAAGAATTGGGTGCTAAGGATTTAGCTATATATGGAGATTCGCAATTGGTTATCAGGCAACTAAACGGTGAATATAAGTGAAGTAGTTTTTCTTTGGCTTCGTATTTTGCTACTGTGGTTTAGTTGTTAGATGATTTTGAGTGCGTGGATTTATTCTACATTCCACGAGAGGACAACTGGGAAGCTGATTCAATGCCTAGGATGGCCTCGGGAGTGAAAATGTTTGATGAATTGATGTATAAGTTCGTCCTTATCCAGAAGAAAAATCATCCTTCTATCGAAGAACGAGGGATGCCAGTGAATGTGTTCAATACTGATGTAGAGTGTGCTAGTGATTGGAAAAGTTATATCATAGAGTACTTGGAAAATCCAAAAGGAAAGACACCCTATAGAATCAAGATGCAGGGGCTGAATTATCTCCTAGTGGAAGGCACTCTGTACAGGAAAAGTGTTGATGGTCTTCTTCTTAGATGCTTAGGTCTTGTGGAATCTATGAAAGTGTTGAAACAAGTTCATGACGGTGTGTGTGGCGCTCATCAATCCAGAGAAAAAATGTGTTGGTTGATTCGTAGGCATGGTTATTACTGGCCTCGCATATTTGATGATTGTTTCAAGTATGCTAAAGGCTGTAAATAGTGTCAAAAGAATGGGAAAATTTAAAGAATACCGGCCACATAGTTGATAAGTATAATCAAGCCATGCTGTTCTGAGGGTGGGCCATCGACCTGATCGGAAAAATTTATCCTACATCATCCAAAGGCCATTCTTGCATATTAGTAACCACGAAATTTTTTACCAAGTGGGCGGAGGCTTCACCAATGAAGAAGGTCAAGTAGAAGGACGTCATTCAGTTCGTCAAGGAAAATTTGATCCATAGGTTTAGGATTCCCGAGTTAATTATTGTTGACCAAGAGACAATGTTCACTGGAGAATTGATCAGAGAATTCGTGGAGGATTATGGTATTAAATTGCTAAGGTCAAGTCTTTATTATCCCCAGGAAAATAGACAAGTGGAGGCTTCAAACAAATTCATAATCAATATTTTACAGAAGATGATGGAGGATAATCCTGGGGACTGGCACAATCTTCTTTTCGAAACTCTGTAGGCATACAGGACATCAAAACGAAGCGCAATTGGAGTAAGCCCATTTTTGTTGACTTTTGGACATGATGTCGTACTGCCTATGGAGGTGGTAGTGCCATCTTTAAGAATTGCGTGGCAAAATAATTTAACGTCAGAGGATTATTCACAAGCAATGATGATGGAACTAGAGAAATTGGATCAGGTGAGAATGGATGCTCTCAATAGAATGATTCTACAGAAAAAGAAGATTGCTAGAGCCTACAACAAGAAGGTGAAAAAAAAGAATTTTGAAGAGGGTGATTTGGTTTGAAAGTTGGTGCTACCCATTGGAAGTAAGGATCAGGTGTATAGGAAGTGGTCGGCAAACTGGGAAGGCCCATTCAAAGTCTACAAGGTGTTACCTGGGAATGCATATTGGTTATCAAGTCTATCTAGGGAAACTCACAATAAATACATCAATGGTAAGTACTTAAAGAAATATTATCCCACTATGTGGGAGAATATTCAAAAAGAATAAAATTCATCTGCATGTAGTCAAAGCATCCAAAAGCTACTCTAGACAAAGGCATTGGCTAAATGGTTTTCTAAATAAGGTAATGGCCACCATAAGGCTTATATTTATAAGCCCAATGGTGCAAGGGGAAAATGTTTACACCAAAAAATAGGTTCGACCTATTTTTACTATTTTGGGCTGAAAACCCGAAGCCCAACGAGAGCACTTGATTTGAAGTCCAACATCTCACATATCAAAAGCCTAACATCTCGGCAAATCTATCAGTTTATTTTTTCGACAATTCTTTAGTTTTTAGCATAGTTTTCTCTTTTCAATTGTTATCAGTAATTTTCAATTTCTTCGTCATTGTGTTTTGCCGAAGTGTTTATCAATAAAGAAAAGTTTTTTTCTGTTAGATTTTTTGTCCATTTCTAGCATACACAATCGTTTGATTTCAGTCTTATCGCAATATCTTTTTTCCTTATTTCCTAGTTTAAAATCACTTTAAATTCTTGGCACGCTTGTAAACACATTCACACCAAAACAAAGGGCTACATGTTAACCTTTAATCAAAATAAAGGCAAACAAGTATAGTAGGGTTGTGTTTATGGCTGATAGATGTAACAGAGGTGGAAAAAAAGAAAAGAAAAAGAAAAAAAGTTGTGAGTTAGAAGCTTTGATATCAAGAAAGAAACTAAAGCTGATAAATTGGAAGTAGAGTATTGTATTAATTTTTTAGGTTTGAGATAAGATGCATCAATTTAACTTTGATGCAATTTAAACTACAAGTTGTGCATGATCTAAACCAAATGGTAAGATGAGATATGATGTTATCTAAAATAAGATAAGTTGATAGTAGGATAAGTTTCTGTTATATAAATACAACTGAAAAAAGATGTAGAAGATGTGATGTTATCAATTTTCCCGAGCTTCCGAGCAAAAGGTATTGTTAAAATTGCCTGATAGAGAAACTTAGTTCTATTGTAATAAGAGAGGTAAAAATAAAATAGAAGTAAGAGCTATGAATTTAGGGTTTGCATACGGCAGTGGTGTTCATTCAGGTGATCAAACATAAATTACTCTTTTGTAGGGAAAAAGGGATGGAAAGATTTGTGATTTTAAATATTTTTAAGGGAATCTTGAATTGAAATAAACCTTTAAATCTTAAAGAGGATTGCCAATTTATTTCATCATTTAAGCACTTGTTGGTTATATTTGATCTTTCATTTATCATCAGATATATACTTATGTACTTTATTTCTAAAATGTGTTAAAGCAAATAAATGAGAAAGAATAAAACTGGGAAAAAGACAAGACAAAAGAGATATTATATAGGTAAAAAATTCACAAATAGGTAAAACAATTTACAGGTACTTGCTCTCTGTGTAATGTTGATTCTGAGACTGATTTTCATATTTTAGTGGATTGCCCTTTTGCCAAAGAGGTCTGGGCGAGTTCTTTATTGCAGTCGAGGCAAGGAGGTGTGAATTCCTTTATTGAGTGGTTTTTTGGTTGGGTTCAAACTGGTTCAGATGAGGAATTACAACAGGTGATTATGATTTTGTGGTCAATTTGGGAAGCACGCAATAATATTGTGTGGAATCATAAGTGGACAAATGCT
>JAOSBN010000149.1:0-18516 GCA_027563595.1 Erythroxylum suave
TTTTTTTACTTGTTTCCCCAATATTAACTTTTTAACCATAAAATTTTTTTCTCCCCTTCTCCCCCCCCCCCCCGGCGATCCCCATCTCTAGGTGACGAGAAAGAGATCGAGTAAGAGAGAGTCAAGGCATCACTCCAAGATTACATAATTTTTGTATTTAAGTTAGTTTATGAAAACTTAAGGCTTTAGCAGCATTTCAAGTATTACTTACATGTGTATTTTTGTATTTTTGGATTATGAGAACAATGATGTATTTAGGTCTTGAAATGCTCATTAATTTTTGTAAAATTTTTTATTTTTTATGATAATAAAATATGCTTGTGTTTTGATCATGATTTTCCAAGCTTCCGCATTGCATTTTCAAGCATTCATAGGGGTAAAAATCTGTGTTCTTCAGGGGAAAAACTGTATTAATCTAGGCTTTGTTGGACCAAGTTGTCTTCTTAGAAGTTGTATTATATCCTTTTATCTTTCCAATGATATAAAGTTTGAAAATTTTGGAGACCGGATTTGAAAGATATGATTGTTACAAGTTAGTGACGCTTCACAGGGTGTATGTAGGATACTTTATAGCTTTCCTATTTTGATCTAATAGAATAAGAGTAATATGGTGTCTTGAAATGGAAAGAAATAGTGTCATAAGTACTATGGTGTCTTAAAATGGGAAGAAATAGTATCGTAAGTACTATGGTGTGTTGAAATGGGAAGAATTGATGTCATAAGTTAGAGGTGAAATGAAGATGATAAATGGGGTTGAACTTGCGCAAAAATATATGATGAATGTGTATAGAGGTGAAATGAAGATGATAAATGGGGTTGAACTTGCGCAAAAATATATGATGAATGTGTATAAGTTTGAATGTTATGTTTTTGGGATGATGACCAAACATAGATTATGAATTGATTGCAAATGATATCGAGTTGAAATGGAAGTGATAATGAAGGAAAATGATGTGCAAAATGAGTTAGAAATGATAGAAACGCATAAGATGGGTCATAGGTAACTTGTAGGAGTTGGAAATCTAAAATTTGACCCGAAAATGTCTGTTGGGCAGACTTGATGTCTGCTGGGTGAACTTTCTCGAGTATTTTAGTGTCCCAGCTTAGTTCATGTCTGTTTGAAGGGACGTATGTTTGCTAAGCGGAAATTCTTAGGAAAATTTTATAAATCTGCAAATATTGACCTCTAGATAGCAAAAATCTCTCTTCATGATCTTCACAGAAGTTACAAAACTCGAATTGCTCTTCGAAACCATGCTTAAATGACCTTAATCTGACATCCATGGTGAATGTTATGCCAATTGTCCCAAATCATGTACATATATCAATTATGGACTTATCAATGCTTTTCTCTGATATATTTAGGCTTAAATAGAGCTTGAAATGTACTTAGTTTGATATGAAAATAAGTGATAAAAATGAGAGATATGTTTAGGGTGATGATTGGGGGTATAAACATAAGAATGGATTGTTATATATCAAGTGTTCAATTATGCAAATTTTGGGATGTTATGAGAATGAAGATGAGCCTATGTTGGCTAATGAGATTCTATGATGCGCTCAAGTTTAACTGACGAGTTAGACTCCAGAAACAGGGCCTAACAAAGAGAATAGCTAAGCTTATGGAAAATGAAAAAAACTTCTATGCTGGTTCCTCCTCTCTTTTTGAAGTTTTCCAAAAATGGCAAATTTTGAGAGCCTTTCTCTCTTATTGGAGTTGTCCCAAAAGTGGCAGATTGAGACTTCCTTTCCTGGTCATTTTTCTTTCTTTATATAGTATTTTCCATTTATGGTAAACCATAAGGTTTTACTATGCCTAAAAAGTCCAACAAGTTCCTCAAAAACTCAAATCCAAAGATAATCAGCGTCTATCTACACGCAGGCCATGATTGTGGCCTTTAGTGTATGATCATGGCAAGTTTATCTACTCTTTGTCATGATCGTGGATGTGATCAAGCTTTTATCACGATCATGGGCCCTGGGTTATTTCTCGAGTCTTCTCTAATTCTCCTCTGAGTGCCCTTGATTGTTTCTCCTTTATGGATGGCTCTCTAAACTTTGTCAAACTTCTTCCTTTTAGCATATATTTGTGTTCAATCCTTTGATCTGTATATAAATGAAAAATAAACACAAATTGAGTATTTAAACATAAAAATAAGATTGAAAAGACATTGAAATGCATAAGAAAATATAAGATGATTTAATCCAATAAAATATCCCTGCACTTGAACTATTGCTTATCCTCAAGTAATTCAAAAATAACCAAGATATTTTGTCAATTTGTTTTCAAAGAAAATCGAGTATATACAATCCTTCAAACTTTGACAAACACAAGTATCAAGCTACCATAGATATCATAATCTTTTTATGAATTCACATAAGCAAAGTCAAAGGTAGACACCATTGATCAAAGGTAAAATAAAAGTAAGATGGATTTTCCTCAAGATGTTCACTTATTCACTCAAGTGCTTAAGGTTGGTGTTTCACTTAATACTCCCTCTAAGAGACTGCGCTATCATAAGTTTGCAAATTCACTAATTCTCTACCACATAGATTACCTGTTATCATATATCAAAAAGGGCTTTTACTTAAGGTCGTAATGGGGTATGGGTTAAGGTGAGGAAAAAGGAGAAAGGGTAACTGACAAGCATTAACACAGTACTAAGTAAAAAGGGATAACCAAACAAAAATTCTAAGGTATGCATATAAATACCATAAACTATAAATACTCATCACTAACTAATGCTACTAAGCTTCCTTCAACAGTAGAAACAAATGTGCTTTTAATCAATAATGCCAAAAACAAGGATGCTTTTCTGTTTCTTTTTTCTTTTTTTTTCTTTTTATACTTAAATAACACTAAAACAATAAGGAAATAATAGCAGCACAAATCAATAAACACATGAGTAAAAGAGCCTCTCAAAACATCTCATATTTGAATACAAAACAATAGACCCTAAATTATATACATCAAGTGCTCACTCATTACTTCATTAAACTTATGGCATGGTAAAGCTAATGGGTTTTCAGGTTTCAATGTAAGGTGATTAATTTAAAAACAACAAAGGTTAAAGGCCCAAAGGGGTTGGCAAGGGGAAAATGAGTTAATGGGTCATTTGAGCTAAGGGTTTAAAATAAAGAAGGCCTTAATTATTTCTATAAAGCATGCATCTCATAGTTTCGAATTAGTTCAACACAAGTTCTAAAGGTAATCTTCCTAGGGGAGCATCACATACAATAAAAAAATAGAATCACTAAGAAATGTAGTCATATAGGCTCAAAACTTCGCATGTACTTATATGAAAATCCATCAAATTTTCATACATTACCTAATCACTCAAGTATCAAATTATTGACTGAGTTTATACAACTAACTACTTCAATCAATCCATATGATCCACCTTCCACTCAAGCTGCCTAATCCAAATTCAAGCACACAACTCAATTCTTAGTCTAATTACTATGAAAAAATGGCATGGTACAACATTCATCATAGTTCAAGTTCGAAAATGAGAAAATTTTAAACTAGCCCTACCCCGACACTTAAATGGGACATTATCACCAATTTCCTACAATCAATAAAATCATAACTAAGGGGATGAGATCAGAAAGACTCCCTAGATCAAAGAGGGCTCGATGACTTGAAAGCATAATTCGTAGCTCCAGTCTTGCATTCGTAAAAAAAAAAATACAAAAAGCAAATAAATTACTCAAATGATAGCAACAAAAAAATTGAAAAAACAAAGGACTAAAATGAAAGATAAGGTTAGGGTACCTCCCAACAAGTGCTTGTTTAAGGTCACAAGGCCAACCCCTATCAACGAATGCATGTTAGAGCTTCAAACTCCATTACCTCCACATTGTGCATCTGAAATCCATCAAAGTAGGGCTTGAGATGATGTCCATTGACTTTAAACTCTTTCCCCATCTTAGCACTTCTGATCACCACTGCTCCATGGGGATATACCTGGGTAACCTCAAAGGGACCTATATATCGGGAGCGTAACTTACCTAGAAAAAAATTGATGCGTAAATGATATATAAGCACTTTCTGACCCACCACAAATGTCACCCTAAAGATGTTATAATCATGGAATGCCTTAGTTTTCTCCTTATAAATTCGAGCATTCTTGAATTCCCTTATAATTGTAATTATCTGTGGGCACCAACAGCTTCTAACTCCATGTTACACTTCTTGATTGCCTAATAAGCCTTGTGCTATAGCTCCACTAAAAGGTGGCATGACTTCCTAGCCTAAATGGTGACATCCCTATTGAAGTTTTGTATACAGTTTTACATATCTATAAGGCATCATTGAGGTGCAAACACTAATCCTTCCTATTGGGATTCACCATCTTCTCTAAGATGGACTTGATCTTTCAGTTCGACATCTCAGTCTGACCGCTCGTCTGAGGGTGATAAGTGGTTGAGATTTGATGCATCCCTTGATATTTCTTAAGGATAGCCTCGATCGTTTGGTTGCAAAAGTTAGTCTCCTTGTCATTGATGACGGCTCGTGGAACTCTAAACCTCAAGAAAATTTTAGATTTATAGAAATCTGTAACCACTTAAGAATCATTAGTTTGGGTTGCTTTTGCTTCCACCCATTTCGACACATAATCAACTACAAGAAGAATTTATTGAAATTCAAACGAGGAAGAAAAGGAACCTACGAAGTCCATGCCCCAGACATAAAAAATCTCACAAATTAATATGTGAGTTTAAGGCATTTCCCCACAGGAACCTTACATACCTATGCACTGACAATTGTCACAAGTTCCATAGAAATCATATGCATCTCAAAGTAGAGATGGCTAGTAAAACCCACACTCTAGAACCTTAGAGCTGTTCGCTTTAGGCCAAAATGACCTCTACATGCATAAGAGTGACAAAATGTCAAAATAGAAAGAAATCCATTGTTAGGTACGCATCGTCTGATGACTTGATATGTACAAAATCACCACAGGTAAGGATCATCCCATACATAAAACTTTGCTTGGCTCTTCATCCTCTCCTTCTGTGCCTTGGTGAAATCTATACGAAATTGACGAGAAACCAAGCAATTGACTATATCGGAATACCAAGGAGCTGTCAACTATACTATATGTAGCTACTTATATAGAAAATCATTATTGATAGGGCTCATGTCTACACAATGCTCCACTAATCGGCTCAAATGATCTGTTACTACGTTCTTTAAACCTCTTTTATACTTTATCTTCACATCAAAATCCTGAAGTAGGAGTATCCAATAGATGAGCCTCAACTTTGCCTTCTTCTTCACCAATAGGTTCTTTAAAGTTGAATGATCATAATAAACAGTAATCTTAGTACCCAATAAATAAGACCTAAATTTATCCAAAGCAAAAACTACTGCAAGAAGCTCTTTCTCTGTGGTGGTGTAATTTTCTTAGACGTCATTCAAGATCTTTAAGGCATAATAAATAGCATAAGGGATCCACCTCACTCTCTGACCTAAAATTACTCCAATAGCATGGTTAAAGCTGTCACATGTGAGCTCAAATGGCAAACTCTAATCTGAAGGTTGTAAGATGGGTAGTAACCAACTTCTCCTTTAGAACATCAAAAACCTTCTTACACTACTCATTAAAAAAAAAACTCTTTTCCTTTATGAAGCAACCTACACATTGGCTGTGCAACTTTGGAAAAGTCCTGAACGAACCTGCGATAAAACCCTGCATGGACAAGAAAAGATTGAACTTCCCATACAAAAGTGGGGTAAAGTAAAAAAGAAACAAGGTCTATATTGGCTCTATCAACCTCAATACCCTTAGCAAAAACCACTTGTCCTAAAAGTATTACTTGTTGAACCATAAAATGACAATTTTTAAAGTTAAGAACTAGCTTAGTTTTAAGAAATTGTTTAAGTACCAAAATGAGGTGATCCAAGCATTACTCAAATGAATCCTTATGTACAGTAAAGTCATCCATGAAAACTTCAATGATTTTCTCAATACACTCAGAAAAAATACTTACCATGCTCCTTTGAAAGGTAGCAAGGGCATTACACAATCCAAAAGGCATCCTTCTATAGGCAAAGGTGTCATACAAGCATGTAAAAGACATCTTTTCCTGCTCCTCTAAAGCAGTAAAAACTTAAATATAACCTAAATAACCATCAAGAAAACAATAGTAAGTGCTAACAAGACGTTTTAACATCCGATTAATAAAGGGTAAGGGAAACTGGTGTCCTCTCTACTTATTGAGTTGAATTTGCAATAATCCATGCAAACTCGCCATCCGTTCTTCACCCAAGTCAGAACCATCTCACCTCTCTCATTCTCCACAATGATAATGACCGACTTCTTAGGAATTGCCTACAAAGAACCTACCCACTTGCTGTCAAAGATGAGGTATATGACTTCCACATCCAGAAACTTCATGATTTCCTTTTTCACCACCTCCATCATCGGTGGGTTAAGATGTCTTTGCACTTGATGGACTTGGTAGATCCTTCCTCAAGAAAAATCCTGTGCATGCATAAGGAAGGACTAATACCTTTAATATCCACAACTGTCCATCCTAATGCCACCTTATACTCTCGCAACACACTAATGAGCTTTTCTTTTTGCACCTTTATAAGATTATTTTCTATGATAACTAGAAGTTTGTTATTAGTGCCTAGATAAGTATGCTTGAGGTGAATCAGTAAGGGCTTCAACTCAACTTTTGGTACCTACATAATAGAAGGTAACAATCGATTAGTACTAACGGGCAATTCTAAAAAATGAGGGGCATACCTGCTAAAAGGACTTGTCTCAAGTGCCGAAATTGCTTCCTTTAGGTCGTCTCCAAACTCAAACTTGCTTTACCAATAACCAAACACCTTTTGCTTTAGCGAGGTTGTCAAAGCTACCTTTAAAGGGTCACCTGTAGAAAGAAGAGACCAATGCTCTACCAAAGAGTCAAGAATATCTACCTTGTAAACTGACTCAAAATCTGATGGATAGTATATAGCATCAAAGATATTAAAACAAATGACCTCTCCATCAAACTCCATAGTCAACACCCACTATGTACATCAAATTTTGTCTAAAATGTCTTCAACAATAGCCTACCTAAAAAAATTTTCAAAAGGCTTAAAGAGCCCTCATCCTACATATCTAAAACATGAAAATTTGTAAGGAAAATAAGCTTGTTAAATTGTACCAAAACATTCTCAATAACCCCCTCACGGCATGTATTAGATCCATCAACTAATTGAATGATAACATAATTATCCTTTAATGAACCAAGATTAAGAGCTTTAAGAATAGATAAAGGCATAACATTGATCAAAGCTCCTAAATATAACATACATTTCTTATACCTTAGGTTACCGATCTTACAAGGAATGGCAAAAATACCTCGAACCTTTCATTTGGGAGGTAGTTTTCTTTGTAAGACTGCTGACACATTTATCCCCACACTGATCTTCAGATCTCCCCTCAGGTTTCAGTTGTTGAGGCACAGCTCCTTCAAATTTTCCTTTTCCTGCTGTTTATTCTTTGCTAACCTGCTTGGAAATGGAACTAGAGGTGAATCATTGACAATAAGGTGTGAAGTACTTACCTTAGTATGGTGATCCTCCTTCTTCTTTGTTAACTCTGTTTCTTCCTCTTCTTCTTTCTCCTTCCCATTCCTTGGCCCTTGTACCTCCTTGCCATTTGTGAAGGTAATGGCGTAAGCATCTTCTCTTAGGTTCCTTTCAGGTTGACCAGGCAACCATGTGGAACTTTGGGCCTACAGCTTCCCTATAGCATTAGCTAACTGATTGATTTGATTTTCCAAATTCTTCAAACCACTCCTTGCTTCCTACTGAAATTGAGGAGCATTAGTCACTAAACTCTTAACAATTTCCTCTAAGGACATACCTCTAACTTATGGTTATTGTGGTGGTTGTGGAGGTGGTGGCCTCACCTAAAACTATGGTTAATTCTAATAGAAAACTGGTGGCGCATGAAATCCTTGTTGTTGCTACTACTAATAATTGGGTTGGTGAGCATTAGAACTGCTTCCTTATTGTTGGTTTCCATACCTAAAGCTGGGATGATCCTTTCATCCCGAATTGTAAGTGGGGGAAAAAGGGTCATACCTCCGTTTTTTTTCCTTGGAAACCCCAACTGTATTGACATGTTTTTCATCTTACAAGGATGGCCAAGCATATGTAGGATGGTTAGCTAATGCACAATTACCATATACCTTGGTAGGCACTTTTCCTATCACTGCTTGCTATACTAAGGAAGTTAAATTTGCGACTTGCTGCTCCAACTTGGAAATAGAGACCTCCTTCACTTACTTTGTCAGGAGAAAGCATTACTGCAATTACCCCAATATTGGGAGTTTGCTACCATTGTCGGTATCAAGTTCCTAGCATCCTCTAGTTTTTTGTCCACCAAGGCTTCACCACTCGCAGTGTCTATCATATTAGTGTTCAAAGGAAGCAAACCTTCGTAGAAATATTGAATTAATAACTAGTCACTTATCTAATGGTTTGAATAGCTATTGTAAAGCTTCTTGAAACACTCCCAATACTTATGCAAAGACTCCCCTATATCTTGTCCAATGACACAAATCTCCTTCCTAATTTTAACTACTCTTGAGGCAGGGAAGTACTTCCCTATAAATGCCTACTACATTTGCTCTTATGTGATGACCGAGCCGAGGGGCAAGTCATACAATCACTCTTTGGTTGCATCTACCAAGAAAAAGGGAAATGTCTTTAGCTTGAGTTGCTCCATTGAGACTCCCGCTGGATTCATACCTGAGCATACGATGTGGAACTTCTTCAGGAACTTGTTGGAATCTATGATGTTTCCTGATTACAGTAAGCTAGTGTCACAAAAACCTATAAAAGTAGGTAGTGCATGTATCAATCTAGGATTAATTTCAACTTCCCGCTCACCATCTGGGTAATTGATACAAAGCAAATTAGGATTGAAAGGAGTTACAAGCTACTTTAAGGTGCATTGATGGTGTTCCATATTCTCTTCAGTTTCTTTGGAACTCCTACTAACTTCTTCTTTAAAAGATAAGGAACGACCACTCTCAGGAAGATGCATAAGGATTCACCACTCTCTTTGATGAAATCTGGTGCGACCTACAATAGGAGAAAAAGAAAAAGGGTTAAGTGGAGAAAGTAATGAACCTCTATTTTCCTTATCAAATTTATGCAAACTGATGAAAGAATGAAAAATAACAGCAAAAGTAAAGATAAAAACAACACAAGAAACAACAACTAACACCCGCCAACTCTCTGGTAACGGTGCCAAAAATTTGATAACTTATCGCTAACTACCAAATAATAAATTCATAAATGCTATACTACGTAGTAAATGGCAAGCTAGTGTCAAACCATAGAGAGCTAGGATGCAAATGCTATTTCAAATGATGCAAACAAAAGAAAGCAAACACCCTGAAATGATGAAGCGAGACAGCTAAAATGCAAAGAACGTAAAAAAAAAAAAGACAAACACAAAGTGAATTTTAAAAATGCTAATAATAAATAATTGGGTTGGAGATATCTTCAAGATTCCAAGATGTTCATTGATCCTTAAACCTAAATAAAAGGTACTCTCATGGTGGTGTTATCCTATGGATTTGATTAAGCTCTCGAACTTTAATTTCTTTAAAATAGACAAAACTAATAAGCTCTATAAATACCCCGATCTCCATTATAACCTAGAATAGGCTCTCTAAGTTCAATAGAGAAGATGCATTAGGTATTGAAAAACAACTAACTTAGGCCACCTACTAATAAGCTCGAAAGGTGTAACCTAAAGGTATGGGATCCTAGATTAGTTGAATAAGTATCCTAACAAATTTAACTAACATATTGCTACTTCCGGGAATCACTATGGACTATTACATATCACACGCTTGTCCCTAGCCTTCAGATTAGAAAGTTACCTAAAGGGTGATCAAGACTATAAGTAGTTCTTAATTCATGACATTTATCCTAAATCCCAAACCAATCTATAGCTACGAGCCCCGATTTAAAAAAATTCAACTCCATTCTCACAATTTCCACCTCGTCATCCATATAATATCTCCAAACCTCTAAGTAGTCTAGCCACACATTTTCATATTAAGCACAATAAATAGTAAATAAACAAAACCCATACTTAATTAAATAAAACCAAAGCTAAAAATTATAAAGGAAGTGATAAAAACCAAATTCAACACTAGTATAATAGAAATCAAAACTCTTTATGCTAGCTAATTGTAACACCCCGCTCTATAAGGCACACTACTTGAACCTCCATAGACATTCGGGCACATGCCCCAAGAAACAGTGTGTTAGATTAGTCACATTCACTTATTATGGCATCATTCACATAAAACAAAATTACTCAAAACTATCAAAGCGTTCCCATTTCACTTCTAAAACATAATACACTGTAGCTTTTCATACATAATCTATATATATACTGTATCAAAAGTTTATAAGAGTCTACTACTCCTTCACAACATTCTACATGAAATGAGAACTATATAAAACAATATTCTATCTAACTCCTCAATCTCAGCTGACTGATCTTTGAGCCATTTCTTGATCCCAAAATGCAAGTATAAGACTTCTTCTAGAATGTCTTAATAGTTAAGCATCCTCTCTTGTACCTGAAAAGTCACATTGCAATTTTGATGAGTTTTGCGAACTCAGTGAGCAAACCATCCTCGATGTGCTCACTCATATCAATTACAATGACAGTTCAAATTTCAAATTCATGGATAGTTCACATAATCAAATATCACACATCAGTTCATATTTCAATTTTAGAACAATTTAAACAACTCAATTGAATCATTCATTTAATAGATATCAATTTATATATGAAATGCACATGTAACTCACTTTCAATTGTTACTTTATTGTGACTGAATGCCTTTTTAACTGTCTTGTATCTGTTGTGGATACCAAACTCATTGATAACCATCCCATATTTGATGTGGATATCGAACTCATTTCACTAGTGAGCCTGACGCCCTGACAATGTCTGGATGTTGTCATTCTATTTGGGCTTCTATATAATGCAATACATATTCACACACATTATGAAAATTCTCTACCATATTAGTGCTCTATTATACATATATGTATATGTGTTATGCACAATGTATGCTCAATGAAATTCTCGAGTATATATCCTCTATTATGAATCTTAATCATTCTTAATTATCAATCTAAGCTTATCAAACACTTTACCAACTTGTTCAACGTCAAACTAGGTTTATTTCAAGCCTTATTCGAGCCTAAATACACTATAAGAAAATACTTTAGCATTATTTGTTTCAAACATCACTTAAAAGATAACATTTCACTCTTTATACTAGCCCAAGGTCGTGGTAAACCTTCCCACGATCATGAAAAAAGCTTGTGCAACTGACCATGATCATAGGGACTTTTCCATAATCATGATAGAACTTGAATAATCAGGTCAAGATCCTTACTGAAGGCCATGATCGTGCCCTGTCTTTCTTCCTTCATTTTTCCACAAATTTAACATACATAGAAACATCATTAATACTCCAAATTTTCCAAAATTTATGTTCATCAATGTAACTTCATCTCAAGCTAATCTAACTACCATATTAGTTACATTAAAACTCACAAGACTTTACTCAATTGATTCATTTTCATTCACTTAATCCCATTATACATATAATCCTACTTTTTTAGATTTTATCTCTTTCATAAAACATCAAACAAATCATCTCCATAGTTCATCATTTAGACATCATATGCTCATCATTTTTACCTCTATTTCAACCCAATAACATCGATAAAACAATCCATATACCATTGTTTATCAATCATACAAAAAAAGAACATGATCTTTATCATTCACTATCACGTTAGATCTTCTCATTTCAAGAACATTTTACTAGTCTTTTCTTTAATATAATTTCACCTTTACTATACCTTAACTCCCAATCTATTTCATCTACATGAAAACTTAAATCCATGGTTTTCATACTCATAAAAACAGAACATAAACACATATATTTATTCATCAAAATTTCTGCACTCATCATGTTCTAGTTTCTCTAAATCAATCCATCTTAAACACAGCTCATAATCTATTTTTGATCATTTATACTAAAAACAGAACATAAATCTACTCATTTCTACATCCACATTAATCATTAAATCTCAAAAAATCACCATATATGTTTCATTTACAAGAACCCATGAAGCTTGATGTATTACTTACTTATTTTAGCTCTAAGTTTATTCAAAATCTCATAAAGACCTAGCTTCTCCAACTTACATGATCGAGAACTTCCAAGATGGAAAAGCTTAGGTTTTTAGTAATGAGATGAAGAGATAACAAGGATCTTGAAGAAACAAAGTGAAGGACTTAGGCAAAAACCAACGTCAAGAGGGTTGGTTAGAAAATCGTGAGTGAAGAAGAAGAGAAGAACGAAAATGAAGAGAGCATTTAGCTTAAGTGAAAGAAAAAATAAAGATGATTGTTTTTTAAGTGTAAGTATCGGGGGATAGAGATGTGTGGAAAGTGGTATGACACTTGTCACTTGCCACATTTCTTATTCTTATGGCTCCGATTGTATTTTAACATCTAGTCCATTTCTCTCCCAATTTCTAAGCCAATTTTCACCCAATTTTCTATGCCACTTGTCAATAAATCCTAATGTCACTTGTCGGTTATTTCTATTGTCATATGTCACTTATTTCTTCTATTAGGAATCAATTTGTCTTGCCATTTGGCATTTTTCCTAGTCCAAAAAATACATAAATTCCTAAATCTCTCAATTTTCAACAAAAATTTCTAATTAATAATTATAATTCACCAAATCATGATTCAAGACATAATAATTCAAAATTCACATTATAATCATTTAAACAATCATTTATACTCCAGAATATGTTAATTGAGTGCATGTATAGTTTTTGTAGTATGTGCAAAAATCAATAATCACATATGTGTATACTTATGCTAGTGATATGCATGCAAATGTAATGCATTTCCTATTTTCTCAATGATATTTCTCATATAAGGTTGTCTAGGGTCCTAACCCTTACTATAGGAGAACGGGATATTACAAAATAACTAATCATAACCCAAATTACAAAACTAAACTAATTGCATCAAAATAAAACTTTCGGCACACATAACTTGTACAACCCCAATTAATTGATCATGAATCTAAGAACATGAATAAATCCTAAATATTAAGCACAAACTAATCCAAAGTATCACAAATAAGCAAAAACCCATAACATAAACCATTAAACATTCAAATACCCAACATATTCAGACCTGAAAAGGCATATAAATAAGCTCAAACAACCAATATTAAAGTCAGAAATTTGAAGGAATAAACACCCAATGATATAACATAAAGGGTCCTTACAAAATTTATAAATTTCGACTATAAATTCATCAAACATTCATTCTAACATTCTAAAACATGTAAAAATATGATTGGCACTAAGAAAGCTTTAAAATAAGAATTCTTGGAGTTTTCACAAAAGTGGCAGATTAGAGACTTCCTTTCGAGATCATTTCTCTTTCTTTATATAGTATTTTTCATTTAAGGTACACCCTAAGGTTTTCCCATGCCTAAAAGGTCCAAAAAAGTCCCTTGAAAACTTTGATCTGGAAGTGACCCCATGTCTATTTGTATGTAGGCCATAATCGTTTGTGACCTTTAGTGCACAATCGTAGCCAGTTTATCCACTCTTTGTCATGATCATGGCTGATTTCCTATGATTGTGGCCCTATGCTCAAGCTTCTGTCATGATCGTGGCCCTGGGTTATTTGCACGGTCTTCTCCAATTCTCCTTCAAATACCCTTAATGGTTTGTCCTCTATGGATGGCTCTCCAAACTTTGTCAAACTTCTTCCTTTTAGCATATATTTATGTTCAATCCTTTATTCTGTATGTAAATACAAAATAAACATAAATCGAGTATTTAAACAAAAAAATAGTATTAAAAAGACATTGAAATGTATAAGAAAATATAAGATGACTCAATCCTATCAGTCTTTGCCTACAATTTGAAGTACAAGAAATTTAAATAACCACATAAGTAATTCCACACACTTTCTCCAAGTTGTGATCTTTCTTACATAATTAAAGACAACTCAAATTTAGACAATCAATCAAGAATAAGGAAAACAAATTACAAACACCACCATTAACCAAATGGGGTTTAAAGTGAAGCAAAGAGAAACAAATATAGCAAAATTTAACTACCATCAACTACTACATCAAAAGTGAAAGAAATAAAAAAATCACTAGAGTTATCATGAATAAGAGATAATAATTATGGAACATATGGAATCCTCGAGTATATTCACATCCTTCTTGATTTTCTTGGCATGATTATTATCAACATAAGGAAGCAAGACCACTTGTGGAGGCTTAAGAGGCACTTGTGATAGGTTGTAGGCATAGCATGGAAATGGTAATGTGGAAAAACATGTGGTGTTGGACCAACAAAAAAGATGAAGAAGAATGGATGAGTAATTATTTGTTATAAGATAGGTAATTTGGTGTCGAGTACTTGTTGCTTGTAGGATTGACACTTTTGGTGGTCAAATGATGATCTCTAACATAGTGGAATGAGTAGGCTAATGATCTTGGGTTTAACGGTAGTGGTGTTGATATCCGTCAATGTTTTTGTTATGATGGTTATGATTTCTCCAAGAGACTCCTATGTTTTGAGTAGAGGATAAATTTGAAACATTGTTAATTTGGGTGAGGTAATATACAGGTTTTTGGTTTTGAGGGAAGGAGAGAAGAAAATCAACAAAAAAAAGGCAATGTGTGGGGTATGCTTGTTTATGCCTTTGCAGCCAATTGGTTTGTTACATTTTACGTATGACAATATTATTTTAATAAGTAAAGACATTCTTTATCTTTATACTTTTTGTTAATTGCATTTGATGTTTTAATAACAAAGATAAAACTCTTGGAATAATTACTGTGTAATTGAAATTATGATGAGATAATAATTATGATATTTAGTTTACACATATATTATTCCTAAATTGTTCTTAGTTATAGTTTCATCGAAATATGATAATGATGGAATGGTAAAACTAAAACATATTATGTTTTTTTCATATGAAGAAAGTAATTGATCTCATAAATTAAAGTATGGAGATAAACAAATGTACGGGTGTTTATTAAAGAATAACTTCACTGAACTAACCCAATTATAAGGGTCGCAGATAGAATATTACTTATATGTCTATGTGTTTCCGCATTATGATGCTATATAATCGATCCTTAGACTTGAGATTACTAAGATTTCTCATGTGGAAATTATTGTGTTTTGATGTTACTTATGACATATTCTATTTATGGCAGCTTAGTTGGTAGTACTTGAATATAATATGAATCATATAGACATAGTTGAGTAAGGTAATAAAGGATACATCACTTCAAATTAATTAGAGAGAATGTTGGACTATTCCTGATCAATAGTAGTTTAAGGAATTATCCGACTATAGTGAATTGAAATTTAAAAAGGTGTTTTCAAATATCAATTATAATTTAATTACTAATTAGCAAGAATGAACATAATATGATTTAAAAAGAGTAGACATTGTATACATACTCTATGTCTAATTGGAATAATGGATAACGAAAGGATGAAATTATACTTCATAACATGCATAGATAGGTTAAGTCAAGCTACTTTGACATTCCTATTATTTGGGTGGGAATAACATATTGCTAGACATCAATCTTGATATGTGATTATAAATTGTTTAATTAGATAGTTAAAGATAACTAAAAGGAGTTCTAATTTATATAATTCAAATTATGAATTATAATTATAATTTGTGATTGTTGTCAATACAGTTGGTCACATATAAAGAGCAATAAAAGAGAAAATTTAATTTAAATTAAATTAGACTTAATTGTAAAATTTGAGAAACTTTAGGGATCAAATATGATATATTTGATATTATTTAAATTTAATTTAATTTAATTCGTTTGACTTTAATTATAATTATAATATTTAGTTTTAATAAAAATAAAACCTATTGCTTTTTTCATTAAAAAAAACAAGGGACAGGAGCTAACACTCTTGCTTATTTCCTCTCAAAATTCTCTTTTTATTTGCACTGTGTATATCATTAGAGGCTGGATGTTTGGATAGCTCGTGGTTGACATATTAGAAAAAAGGTTTCAACAAGAATTCAAAACAATTACAATTCAATTATTTTTATGATTAATGTTTTTCAAGTTATTCAATTTTTTCAATCCAATTGGGAAACGTATAAATTTAATTTTGGCTACGCCCAGGATTTGATCATGGTAGTTTTCACAATAATGGTATCAAAGGCTCCTTTGATTGTTTAACTTGAATCAGTCACTTGATTGTTGTTGATTTGATAAAAATTAAGGTTAAAACCTTGTTTTAATATATTAGGTTTTGTTTTACTTTATGACTTTTAAATCCAAATATACTTTATGAATTTTGGAAATTAAATGGTCCTGCCTATCTTTTTCTTTAAAAAAATCAAAATTGCATGTCCCCAACTTATTTCTATGTTATCGTGTGTTAAAAACCATTTTTCATGCTTATTTTGTACAGTAAAACATAGAAGAAAGATAAAAATGTTGTTATGGATTCTTGCTTCTTGCTCTTACAACTTTTAAAAACAACTTATGCACATTTTGGTATTCTGCTTCTAGTTGATTTTGTTCCAGAGAATTTATGTTATAACTAGAATCTGGATTTGGTATTATGTGTGTTTGAATGGGTAATAGAGTATCACCAGTGGGTCGTTAGCGAATCATCCTTCATCACCAATGGCAATTATGATCATTAGTCAAAGGAAAAATCTCGACCAAGAGACGACTACCAGTAGGGTGAAACATTTTAATAGAGGAGATCCACAAAGGCAAAAGCAACAATGTTGGAAAACCCACAGGTGGTTGGGAAAGACAAAAGGAGGGAGCGTCGGTGCACCAAAAAAAAAACAAGAATTATAGTTGAAGTAAAATGACACATGCACCCATATGGGGCTAACATCTAGTGAGTAGATGCTGCAGCACACATAATCAATGCTAAACATTGACTAAGATGTGTGTGTTAGTTTTTGACTCGTGCTTTACATGTGCCAGACAGTCCAAAGTCTTTATATGTTAATTTTATAGGTTTTAAGCCTACCTTTTTTAATTAATTTGATTAAATTGAGATTTAATTGGTTTAAATTCCTAATTAATTTGGAGAAGTGTTTTCTAAATATTTGAAAAATATTTTCAAAGGATTATTTTTATTAGAAATATTTTTGGAATTTAGTTTAATTTTTCAAAAATCAAATTATTGAATTAAATTCATTATCAAATTAATAATTATAATCAAAAAAGGTTTTAAAGGATTTCTTTCATAATTTGATTGTGCTAGAATTAAAAAATATAATGAGATTATATTTTTATGAGACCTAAAGTTTTGAAATTATAAATCCTCAATTAAATATTAAGTACACATCAAAAACGTGATAATATCTTTTCATTATTTAAGAATAAAAATATAGCTCTGTTTCTTGTAAGGCTTGTTGAGTGACTCAAGACCTCTTTAACCCGAATATGTCTTATCTTAACTAAATCTGCATGATTCTGATGAGTGACTCACGATCATAAGAATTTAAAGGGTAGGACTAAAATAAGACCTAAGAAATATTTTGGCAAAGAATTGTCACCTAACAAATCTGGGAGTCACATAAGATGTGATTGATAAAGTTGTTAACTACCTAATTTAAATTCAAATGGTTGTTTATGTGACTCAATTGTAACTTATTTTGAATGGAATCCTAGCCCACCAAAAATTAATTGATAATTTCTCGATTTAATAGTGAGGGCTATTATTTTGAATAAAATAGTGCAAGTAATCAAATATTTATCAAAGCCCCCATTTTATTTGCTTTTATGGCATAAACTAATATTACTCTTTTATTTCTTTTAACTGTTAGAAGAAGATGAGTACTAATATATCACTAAGGAGCATAATGGATGCTAATAAGCTAACTAGAACAAATTTATCATATTGGTTTCGTAACTTGAAAATTTTTCTAAGGCAAGACAAAAATTATATATTCTGGAAACTATTGTTCCATTATAGCCTAGTTTAGTTGCAACTAATAAGGTTTCAGAGAGATATCAACATTATATTGATGACATTGAATAGTTTATATGTGTGATGTTTGCTATTATGTCTCTAGAGCTTAAAAGGAAACATAAGAACATGGATGTTCCTACTATAATTTTGCATCTCAAGGAGTTGTTTGGTGTATAAAGTAGGGTTGACAGGTATCAATTCTCTATAGCATTATTTCAATGCAAGATGGTCTATATTAAAAAAATCAGGCCAATTAGGTTCTATCATAGACCTGATTTGAGCATTGGTATGGTGCTATAGTCTTTTAGTTCAATCTTTCCGTAGTTTTTTATGAACTTTCTATATGAACCAAAAGGATGTGTCATTGTATTAACTATAGAATACGCTCAAGATTATAGAAGGGTGCCTTA